>JANHFR010003025.1:205323-216019 GCA_032468015.1 Mimophis mahfalensis | reverse complement strand
ATTAACCTGAGGTTTGGTCAAAGGATCCTTTCTTTTCCCCCTTTTACCCCTGTATGCAAACGCTGACAATTTTATAACAGAGCAGCAAGACTGGAGCTATAACAAATGTGGCTAGGCTGATGAGCTTTCATTATTATGCCATTTTAATAAATTTATAATGCTTCCATTTTGATTCGTAGAGCTCCCTTTCATGTTAGTTAGGGGTGAAAAAACAAAATATTTTCATGAATTTACAAAAGTACGACAGCTGCAAAATTAAATTATTTCCCACATGGAATATGTGGCCAGACACTTGGTATTCTGTTGACCTACAAGAAGCAGCAGCAAATACCGAAAAAGAATGGGATAACTTTGATCTGTAAGATAAGAACATGAAGAATGACAAGAGAATGCAAGCAATAACTATTCTTTCTCTGACAAAGCACGAATGGGATTTACTAGACTGAAATTCTAACTAAATCAAATTAAATTGATAGATTACATACTGTGTTGTACATGTATCTTATTTAGAAATTAGTAGATTTTATTCCTGGGTAAGTGAGATTGCAGCCTTAAGCTGAAGGATGCAATCACGTTTGCATTGCTTTGTTTTTAGGCTTTTGAAGGAAAACAATGGATGTAGCCAAAACTGACAGGCAGTCTAGGAAGGTGTCTTACAGAGAAGGCCTGCCTATAACAATAAATAATTGAATAAACCTCTGAAATTTATTAAATCTAACTTGTTCTTCCTTTCGTTTGTGAGTAAAATTCACTTATAGGGTCTTCTTTCTTTCTTTCTTTCTTTCTTTCTTTCTTTCTTTCTTTCTTTCTTTCTTTCTTTCTTTCTTTCTTTCTTTCTCTTCCGCTCATGATGGATAACCAACTACATCTGG
The DNA here is from genome assembly GCA_032468015.1 of Mimophis mahfalensis. NCBI lineage: Eukaryota > Metazoa > Chordata > Lepidosauria > Squamata > Mimophis > Mimophis mahfalensis. Next base: position 215,147 of record JANHFR010003025.1, on the reverse strand, counting down.
CATAACATAGCCTTATCTTGAAGGACAAAAGGTGAACATTGTCACCTTAGCTTACATCGTCTTTCTAAAATCCATTCGGGTCTTTAATAATTATCAAGGTGCAAATTCCAAGTCACTAGGTTTGTTTCCAAATTGAAAATCAAGTTCAATGGCATTTTGGACTTCTGACATTTTAAAAATTAGGGGAAATGAAAGCTGCAGACCAGAGAGAATGTTAAGTGAAGAAATCATATTATGTCTGCTACAGGAAGAAGATGATGGTGATGGTGATGATTTATTGAATTTTTATTGCCACCTATTTGCCAATGGTGATGCAAGGTGGCTTACAAAATACAAGACCACATTTAAAATAATCAAACTTATAAAAAGAATAAAATAAAAAGAAATAATAAAATCACCCCCACCTCCTACCCCAGCGACAGCAGATCACATGAGCCATTTAATGGGCTCCATCCCACTCTGGGTTCCCCAGGCCTGCTGGCAAAACCAGGTCTTCTGTGCCTTCTGGAGGTGTATTAGAGTGGGGACCATTCTAAACTCTGGGGGAATGATGTTCCAGAGAGAGGGAGCCACCATGGGGAAGGCCCTTCTGGGTCCCACCAACTGTACCTCCTTTGGGGATGGGACCCACAGCATTCTCTGCCTCCCCACTCTAATGGGTTGGATAGTTGTGACCGGCAAGAGACAGTCCCTCAGATAACCTGGTCCCAAGCCATGAAGGGCTTTAAAGGTGACAACCAGCACCTTGAATTGCGCCCAAAAGCAAATCAGCAACCAATGCAGCTCCTGCAGGAGAGGTGATACATGTGCACACCGGAGTCTGCACAAAACCATGCAGGTTGCTGCATTTTGCACCAACTGGAGTTTCCGGATGCTCTTCAAGGGCAGCCCCATGTAGAGCATGTTGCAATAGTCAAAACAGGAAGTAACTAGGGCATGAGTGACTGTGAGTAGGGATTGTGATAGCCGTTTGTCAAAGAAGCAAGTAAAGAATCAATTTACGTATTACAAATATTATGCAGAAATCTTTCCAAATTGTTCAACATGCTGATAGGTCTGTACTGATTTGCAATCCAAAACATAGTTACTAGGGAGTAAGCCTGGCAAGGGAAGTAGGAGTCAACATCCACCAAACTCAACTGAAGATGAACCAACAATCAAGATTAGGAAAGAATCTATTTATCAATACCTCTTATTCCTACCCAAACACTTTCACACATCTTATATTCTTTCTATCCTGTTGATGAAGAAATCAGCCATTTTTGGAAAGTTCTTATCCAAAACACAGTACGATAAAATCTTGCCAATTTGTATTGACCAAATACAATTCAGTCAAGTAAAAATGAAATATTCAAAGCCTTTGCCACTTCACTTTATTTTACATTAGATTTTTTTTTCAAATCTTAAATTCATTATTTCCTGTATATCAAGAAATCTGAGATTACACTATTGATAAGATGTTATAACAGAAAAATTACTAAACCAAAATGAGTAGATATTGCTGCCTTGGTGTATAATTTCATTTCAAAACTTCTTATATTCATCTCAGCATATACTCAGCTGAAGACAAATGAAACACACTTTATTAAAGTCTCCTTATAATAATTTTTGGAAAAAAAATTCTTAGAGACTTGCATAATATATAAGCTTCTCTTTTCCCAAGTAATATTCATTCGTGATGTTGTTCTTTCACTTTTGCAAAATCTACTTTTTTCCCTTAACCTTTTAACCTTTGATTGCTATATTAACAAATAGACCAAACTCTGTTAAGTATTTTTACTGTAATTACACACAGGGCTTCTCAAATACTTATCAGAAAATCAACACCCATTATTTTGTTGAAGAAATTCATTAATGCTACCGGGGAGGGGGGAAGCATCTCAATTTTTAAATCATGGCAGAACTGTTAAGGGGATGGGGATTTGCCTTCTTGACAGGCACTCGTTCTTATTTGGATGGAACTGCGGGGAAAACATCTTGCCATTTCCACAAATAATCTCCAAGAAAAGAGTCCCAGAGACAAATGGCTTCCTTGGGGCACCAGTATTAGAGCACCCTCTTGAAAAGCTCTCGTGGTTTGTTTATGCCTGCTCAGGCTTACCACTGCAGAGGGATTAAAACATCTGTTTGCATGCTGCTTTAATCAGGACTAGACAGGGAACTTGCCCACTTCAGAGATGTCATTTCAGCAGAAAAACATGGGAGGAAAGAGATAGAGAGCTGGGGGAGGCAGCCGCCAAAGATCTGGGCATTCAGAAAGCGTGGCCTGTTTCATATGGTCTTAGGAACCAGATGCAAAGCTTTGACACCAGGGAAACTTAACCGCGCATACGCCAAAAATATTTCCCATTTACAGCAAAGCTCAAAAGCTCCAATCCTGGGGGAAAAAAAAATTAGATGAGTTTCTGCAGTCCTATAATTCATCTGCATTCTTTAATTTGAATGGTATGAATGCTTGATCTGCATCTTCAGCACATACGTATGAGAGAGAAAGGGAGTCATTCCCAGAAGTTTCAGAGGGATTTTCTTCCCCGTAGGAGACCAGAAAATTACAACCATGGAGATTCAGAATGTCTCAAACATTTTGTTCTCTTTTTTTTTTTGATAAAAAGAGTTGTTATATAGCCATATACAATTGCTAATTTTCAAGGCAGAATATTAATTATTTCCAAATTAATATACTAGTATTTATTTATCCATTGATGTCCTTGTGATAACAATGAGGTTTCTTTTGAAAGATTTGTTTGTTCTTTACCTTTCAATTATTACAGCATAAACAATAACAATGATGTTCCAACTAATTATTAGCTAATAGAATATTTGAATACTCATAGGTTATGAAAATCAACACCAAAATGTTCATACACAAGTCCAAATTGAAGCCATTTTGACTTGTGTATATCGGAATAATACAACTGGTATTATGAATATTGCGTTCTTTTTTTAAATAAAAGTATCTGTGACGGTGAGATAGAATTCCTAGTGAATCACTCAACTGCAGAAAAAATGGACTTATTATTTCTATACTTTACAATTCTACTAATGAATAAATCTGCTGAGAAACTGTACAATCATTTAGTTTAGTTTTAGAGATACTTTATAATGATGGTTTGAACTAATTTGCCATCATCATTGGTTAATTACTGAACCAGTAGATGAAACATGAAATATGAAAAACTATTTAGCTCGAACAATGAACCAGATACACCATCAATCTATCCTATGTTTACAAGACATAAGCTCTCCATGGAAGTTAACATAACCGTGCAAATACACAGATACAGGCAGTTTGCCAAAAAGCCTACATAGTCTAAGACATCCTCCTGTCTCAGTAAGATAGAAGATGGCACCCCCTATTTTAAGCGCACTCAAAAATTGGCTAGACTGGCAGTTGTATGGGAGTGTCCTCCCTGCCCTTAAGGGCAGCAGAACAGGCAGGGAGGCATAGTCCAACTTATACAACACACACACACACACACTCTTACAATTCCCAGTCTCAGAAAATTGTTCCATACTCCCGACACTATATTAATCAACATAGTAGTCCCATTAAGACTAACAGTAGCACTGTTTGGAAATTCATTCACAGGTGACATTTATTCTAGTGCAACAAAACTGCAGAACAGGTATTTAATTATTCACAGTTCATTAAAAAGGCACAGTTTAATCTTGTTTACTTGATGAATTTCCCCCCTCTGAGACCTTCCAGGACTGTATGTCAGGGAAATGGAACTTGGTTTCAGAAATTAGCAATAAGACCTAAAATTAGAAAGCAACACTCCTTTGTGTATTTTCAGAGTGATATTCTGAGGGTGATACCTGAAATTGTACCAAGCTGGAGAACTTTCTGGTGCCTTCCAAGGTACTTTTTCTATATTATGAACTAATTCAATGCTGCAGATTTATTCTGCATATTCCTCTCCCACCCCCATTCAGTTTGTTGAGCGAGTTCCAGAATTCTTGAGCTTCCCTTCTTTTTGAGATAAAAGGGTTAGGGTTACACTAGTGATAGAAAAACTGAAACTACCTTTGCAGAGAAAAAAAAATCTGCCTGAGGTGAAGAAGTCCAATTCTGACATGGTGTTATTATACCGCCCCCCCCCATCCCAATATATGTTCATTAGTGGAAAAACTAGTATGTCCTGAGTCAGTCCCAATTTACCAGATTATATATTTATTGACTGACTATATCATGAAAATGTAAGTTACTATAATTCTTCAGGTGTTTTCTAAACTGATCAGGTTGACATTCATATGTAGACTTGATGGTAAAGCTGTATAAAACATGTAATCTCTCAAATCTGTCAAAAATAATAATAAAACTCAATATATCTTTATCCAATTTATTGGCTACCCAGCGTAACTCTGGGCGGCTTATAAATATTTCCATTATGTCTGTTTTAAATGTTTCCCCATAATGCAGAAGCATCTTTCTCACCAAGCAATGAGACTAAATATACCTGCTCATTTTCTGCATTAATAAACAGTTTCAGATATTTGTAAGTTTGTCTTTTTCTTTAGATCAATTACGATCATGCCACAGACTGTAACAAAATGCAGGCAAGATAAATCTGAGATTTAAATCAGGAGAAACCTTGGTTTTCTGATAAAGGCACGATAATAGTCCCAGTGAAAAAGATAATTAGTGAAATTAATTGTGTAAATAAAGCAGACAATGTTCATTTCAATCAACAATTATAATTCTGGGAACTTTTAGAGGATAATCAAAGAACACTTGCTTTGGAATTTGAACATTTTTTTCATCAGGAGCTTATCAATTCTTTGATACGACATTAGGTGGATTTTTTTTTTAAAGATCTTTTTTCTAACATGTTGCCAAATTCTGCATTGTTAAAATATAAATCCAGTATGTCCACTTGTTTCATTTGTCTCTCATTCTGAGTAGAACCTGAACTTCCATTCAAAGCATATTCCAGCTTCATTGACAGGGCAGGAAAACAGCTAGAAGTTTGACTTCCATTCATAGGAGAGCATAAAATACATTCAGAGAGCACTGAATCCAAATAAAGCAGACACAGGATAAATAGTCTGAATGAATCTAGGTTTCAGTGTTCCATTGTGTGCCACACTAAGTTATCTCTGTACTCAAAACATGCTCAATTCAATACAGTATGATACTCAATACTATATTCAAAGGAACACACATATTCCTTCCCTACACTGACAAATCAACCCATTTTCAGTACAACTGCTTAAGATTCTTTAGCCAGTAAGCCTAAATATCATAACTTCCCATGTAGTCAAACACCAGTCACCAACCTGAACCCCCAGTGATAGCTAGCAGATCAGAGATGCACTCTTAAGTAGTCTCCCAAGTTGCACTGTCTAGTTGCAGCAGCCCGATACTATCTGAACATGTATTTTTGGGAGCAACAATTCTCTGGAATGATTCCCTCCACCTCCAGGAAAAGTTAAACAGTTAGGGGGAGGGTTCTTGGGCCAACCACTTAATGTTTGTCCCATTTGATTTAATACAATTCCATTGATACTTGGAACCTGGCAGCCAGGCCAAAAGAATCATTGTTTCTGTGAAATTAGTCAGGATGACCTCAGGGTTGTTGTTTTTTAAAAAATTATTATTATTTATCTTTGGCAAAACAGACAAAATAGCATATGCCATAGTCTCTCCACTTTATGGAAATGGAAGGAGAGAAAAAAATCTCTGTGCCTGCAAAACTGCTGAGTCCATTTCAGATTGATACCCCACCCAGAGCAGTGGATAGTCTGTCCCAAGAGCATTTGAAGCAGTTCTCACTGTAAGTGAAACTTGCTTGCTTTTTCCTTGGCATGAGCTTGGCAGAACTCCATCTACCGTTATCGCTTCCTTTCTTTATTTGTAATGAGATTTTTTTTGGCTTTTTAATGTTCATGTTAATATTATTAAAGTAGGATGCAATTAAAATTAAGCTTATTATGACTGCACTCCTAGAAAAACCAAAGAGCTAAACCAAGGAAAGCTCAACAGGCCTGTCAAAATATGATTTATGCCAGTCAATTTTCAAGACAGGTGAACTTGTCACAGGAGAGCGTTCTGTAATAAGGTGCTACCCCAGAAGAAGTCCTACAATTAGGAGTAAACAATTTCAGCTGAGAATGGGATAGCATTTAAATCAGTGTTTGACTTGAAAAACTGGAGGGAGGGGGCAAAATCAATGAACAAAATTATTCTTTAGTTATGCCTGCCTATTATTCAGGATTTTAAAAAGAAAGATCAGAAAGTATTTGGTCTGGAAACAGCTTGGTCACCAGGGAAGGTCACTTAGAATGGACAACCTAATTCACAACCGCTGCAGTCTGTGCTGGGGAAGTTTCTCCTAGAGGTATACCTCCTAGAGGTATCCAGCATATAAGATATATCATTACAAAGATTCACCTGAAAAATTACCAAAACATGCAAGACAGTGGGTAGGAACCTGATCTTTAGACTATTCCATAAATAATTATCCAAAAGAACTCTTCAGTGCATGAATAAATAGGGTACTAGAGTTGGGGGGGTCACGTAAGTAGATGAAATGACCATCCCCAAAACATTGACAGAAAAAGTCCAAGACTTTTATTTTGATATCACCACTTTTTAAACAATGGTAACAATTAGAGTAATGGATATGCCATTTTTCTTTTGCTGTGTGAATGCTTTTCTAAAAAGCAAGAGTGCAATTAGTCAAACACAGGCGACATATCCTTCTCCCATGTCAAATAATCATCATTTGTCCTTTCTTCTGACTTGCCCACACATGTACAAGGAGAATGCAAGTATTGGCCATTGTTTATTAAATAAATAAGGAAAGCATACATAATTTAATGAACTCACAGAGATTTCTAAAAATCAGAGGTTGCCACCTAAATCGAAAGGAGACATTTAAGTCTGGATTCTGTAATTATTTCAATTAGACGTCATCAGCATCCAATATGTCCTCAGCATGTACTCTAAAACAATGACAAATTTGTTTTTAAATTTTACAAGACAGCAGGACACATTACTGTTTTGTAAAATGTACTATGTTGCAGTATATTTTTGCTATTTTTCCTCATAAAAAAAGCGTTGCACAGACCAGCAAGTTGTTGGCACTATGAATGAAACTCAGGAGTTTTAATCAGCGGAAGTGACAGTGGTAAGAAAACAGGAATTTGTAAAGGCTTAGTTATAAGCACAGTGTGGTAAGTAATGAATGTAAGTTATGAGTGTTTTTATTACCACCATTTAAAATCTAGCCAATAACCTAAGTTTTCAAGGGAGATATACAAATTACAAATATAAATTGTAAAGTTGGAATATACATTTCAACAATTCTTCTATCCAGACGGAAAACTATTTAATGTTCATCGGAATCAACCAGATATAGGTTAGGGTGGTTCCCACCCCCCAAGATAATAGACATCTACATGTCTACTACAATAAGTTAAGAATTTGTAAGTTTCACTGAAGACCACTGGATTGCCAAGAATATGGTTAAATACTTCTAAGCACTGAACACTGAATTAATTTTGTGCACCTTATGTGCCTCACATTAGTCTAGTACCACTGAGATGGTAGCACAATGTTTGGTCTGCATTCTCCCATAGTAATGAATTCTCTGTCTAGAAATTAGATATTAGGAAAAAAGAGTAGCCTTGACACACTGCTTCAGCCTCAGGGAGAATTGGGCCATTCAAACAGATGCCATCTTATTGATCTGCTTTACACTGTTATAATGACAAAGCTGTTTGTCATTATAAGCAACTTGGGGTTTCAAGAAATGAAATATTTTCTTAGCAGGTAACTGCCTTATTGGTCACTTCTTTCATTTGTGCTGATATGCAGTCATTCTATAAAAACAGTATCAGGCACAAAGAATGCAAATCATTGCTAAATTTAAAAAGACGAGATGAGGGAAAACAATTTCTCTGATTGTCTGGTTCTGTAGCTTACTTATTGGGGGGGGGGGGAGTAATAGAGCCCATCATTCAACTTTGTGTCCTCACTACATTTCCTGTGGCAGAAACTGGATGTCGCAAGCAAGTCACAATCTGTAAGTAGCACCTTTCCTTCACTTTGGGGAGAATGTCACCAAGCACCAATGAACCAGAAGGACTGTTCACACATAGCTAAGCACTGTGATTCAACTAACGGTTGAATCTCAGCTTTGTACAAAAGAAAAGATATGTCAGAGACCAATTTTGTGCTACTCAATGCGCTAAATGACAAAACACTAAATGCATTTTACGGTATTTCTAACCCAGCAACATCATGTTTAAGCAACATTCGTTTTCTAGAATATTAGCTTTAGGGAGAAACGCTCGTAGGTCTTCTCTGTACAGCTCATAGAAAGAGTTCTCCAAGAAGTAAGATGGGCACAGTCACCCCAGCATTGCATATGCCATTGTGTTAAAACAAGTACAGGGTAATCACATTTTTGGAAAGAGAATCTCGATTGGAACCGTGCCCCATAAACTGACTCCATTAGAAAAGCAAAAAGGAACAAAATGTATGGGTCTCAAAGAGTCATAAAGTTTACTGGAATCATTTGAAAACTATGTCCTGTGATCCTACCATCAGCTCTGTAATCTCTATGCCCCCAACACCCCCGCTTTTAAAAATAACACATAAATGACTCTTAAAAACAATAGTGGCTCATTCTAGAGGAATGCGGTGGCTCAGAGAATTATCCCCATCTCTCCTGCCTGTTTCAGGAAGATGGCAGTGTTGCTCTGGGATTCCTGGATTACAGACCGAGCCTTCTCCTTTTCAGTGAATGGCTCCGTACCATTAGCATAAGACAGTCTACTAATGGATTGTGAGGAATGAGTTATTCTCATGAAATGTAAGATCACATTGATAGAGAAACCACAGCAAAGCACTGATCCCAAATCATTGGAGAAGCGAGCCAGGCAAAGCCTCTTACATTTGTACACAGTTCTCTGGAGTTTTTAAGCAGCTGCCAATTTTCTATTTTCTAAGCAAACACTGCAACTGACCACCCAGCTGTCTCACACGTCCTGATAGTACCCGAGTGCATTAGCATTAGGAATCTTCTGATCTTCTTGTTATCTCTGATGTAGCAGAGATCAAACCCAGCTGCCACCGATCTCCCTTTCCCATATGGAGTGGGTAACATTCTGGAATGAGTCGCACCATATAGAGTGTGAGTGTGCTGTGCATTCACTGGTCACACGTAAGAGACATCCTTGGGTGGCAAGAACAGAATGCTTTCAAAAGTGGTAATAGTCTTCGTCACAGCCAATAAAAACAAAATATCAAGACAAGTGTGCGCAGAAGAACCTTCCTTTCTCTTGTACGCTATGATATTGCACTCACTCAAAATTACCACGGTGATATTTACAGATGCTGCTACTCAGTCAAAGGACGGTCTCTAGTCCTTGTTCACCATCACTCACCTTTGTTCCTGTTGCAGGTCCACAGAGAAGAAGCCCTGAATGGGAAGCCCTGAATTCAACCCTCTGTGGAGATCTGGTACATGTTTTTTTGTAGCAAAGCTTCAGAAAATGGCAATCAGTCGCTTGGCTCTAGCTTTATTTCTCTGGTGATGTCATTTTAAATATTTTGCATGTTCCATTTGTTATTTGTACTTCTAAAAAAAAATGATGCCTTTCTGCAATTCGTGTTTGTCCAATTAGTCACAACTCTAAAGGAAGAAAGCTGGCTGCTCAGATGTTGGAATAAAGCATTAAGGCCGGCATAACATAGGACAGCACCTGACTTGAACAGATGGGAGGAGATACTCTTATTGTAACAACCAGCCTTATGGATTTCTGATCCAGTTCTCCCTCCCTCCCTCCCTTCTCTCTCTCTCTCTCTCTCTCTC
>JANHFR010003025.1:136435-149088 GCA_032468015.1 Mimophis mahfalensis | reverse complement strand
AGAGTGAGAGAGAGAGAGAGAGAGAGAGAGAGAGAGAGAGAGAGAGAGAGAGAGAGAGAGATATTGATTGATTGATTGATTGATTCTGGAAATGTTGATAGCAATAAGTTCCTTCCTTTTCCTTTCACTTTCAGAGAAAACATGTTGCTTTAAAGGAAAAGAACAGTATTGTAAATTTCAACCAAAGGCTTGCTTGCCAGATCTTATAATTTTATTGCTAACTTCAATCTTTTAAAATTTCTGAAAAATACCTAAGAACATTTGGATAAATTGAGTTCAGATGTATGCAGGCACGATTCCAGGCCACTGTGTTCTAGAATGAGAAGGGTTGTAAACATGCAATATGCTCAACCCTAGCAATGACATACGTGGATCATTCGGTTATGGTGTTATTCTTTACTGACTAGAAGGCTATATATAGTGCTGGTAGAAGCCACAGATAGAACAATGCTATGGCCAGCTTTACATGCTGACAGACTTCATGTAATTTCTTATCTGCCATCTACTGTACATCTGCTTAGGCAAAGTAGGGCACTGTCCAATTATTGTAGTTTGTACATGTCTGCCACTCTATAGTTTACTCCCAGTTTTTCACTACTTGGCAACTTAAATTTTCTCTTTCTGGGTAAATTCAGGTGCCATGTACTCAGGAAATAGTAGACGTCACATTTTGCACCTTTGCTTGTAGAATAAGAAGCAATTTGAATGCCTGTGTAGTATGGATGCCTGGGAGTGCTGATGGATTAGAGTCACTATTATCAGTTGCATGTTGTGTGTGTTTATTTCTGAAACATATTGGTATGCTGCCACAATAAAAGAAAAACACTCTCAGCAGTCCATATAAAATATAATATAAAATTAATTCCATGTAAAAGTTAAAAAAAAGAAAGCATCTTTTGGGGCCAACGAATACTCTCCTAAAATGGCTGCCACATTGTGTATACCAAACATAAAATAGCTGCATTTATCTGAAGGCAGATAAAAGTTTCCTTTCTCCTCTCTTTCATAACCCCCCCCCCCTAAAAAAACTGGAAATGTCATCACATTTCCAAACAAAGCTTTGGACTTCAAATATCCAGAATGGTGAGGTGCTAGCTGTTGCTTTGTGACTGTTTTAACAAATACAGCAGAGGAAGGAAATGCTGGGTTTTCCTTTATTAAAGAAATATATATATTTAACTGGGTGAAACTGACAAAACCACTGTCAAGCTCACTTCTAATCCAAGTGATAGAAATAACCGTAGAACTGTGGTTGTTGCTTTATTTCAGCACTCTTCAAAAGACACATCCAGAGAAGGGAATTCTCTTGGCACAGACGAAAGGAAAAGGAGCTAGGGAACCCATCCACTGGGGTCCATGCAATCTGGACAGAGCATTAGGCCAGCCTTAGAGCCAGAATGGAAAGAAGAGCTGAAACAGGAGACCTGCTTCTTAAACTGGTTTCATTTTCAGCCGGCCTGTTCATAGGCAGAACAAGGAGCTGAACGTTGGAAGTGCAAGAAAAGCTGAGGAAAGTATTCCAGATCATCAGATTCTTTTTAATGAAAACAACAACAACAACAACAACCCCGGATTTGTTTTCATTCATTATATTCCTGCGCGTATAAAGTTAGCATAAATGCCTTGAAAATATTCACTTAAAATCCCCCCCCCCTTTTTAAGGAGATTTCTCTTACAGGGACCACAAATCGTATTAGTGGATTCCGTTCGGTGTCCCTATTCTTCCTCTGTCTACCCATGAAGTCTGTTCTGGGAGATCTTGTCAATACACTCACAAAGAAATCTGTGACATCCGATTTTATTTATTTATTTATTTTGCCTTAAGCCCTTTCTGCACAGAAAGCTTTGTATTTTATTTTTATGACTGTTGGATAAAAAATGTACATTTATCTCAGGTGGGGAGGCTTAAGTCTGTAAAGAAGTTACAGTAAGTGGTAAGAAAAATTATGCAAAGAAAGGGCTTGGAATAGAATAAACTGCTGCTTTTCTGATTCCTTTCGCTTGTTAAAAATACCAGTTCATGTCCATTACTTTATTTAAATGAAGTCAGAACACCCGGAAGGGTAAGGAGTAAGTAATTTTTTTTAAGAATTTCACCCATCTTTGCATCCTGAAGGAGAAAAAGTGGCTTTGAAACCTAATTCTACCCTTTAAAATTAAATAAAATATAGATATACTTCTGTCTTAAATTCTCCCCAAGCTTCATTTTTATTGTTCACATGCAAACAGATTAGATTCACAATCTACACTTTCTGTTGTGCAGAAGTGTAAACAGCATGTTTAGGGACTTAAAGCAATTGTTGCCAACTTGCCATCTTCCCAAAAGCATGCTGGTTTGCAATACCGGAAGCTATAATCTCAAAACATCAGCTGTGGGACAGGTTGAATGATATCTTGCCTGCCGTTCTGTAAATTGAATGTTCTATCTGCAAACTAAACCACTTGAAAATGATTTACTCTTGTGGGTCATTTTCTGGCAAGCCACTTGCAAACTGTCCACATCACCCCTTTTCTGGCATTCTAGCCTATAGGGTAATCTGTCAGAGTACAGGCTTATAGAGTGGACATGTCCCTAATGCTGGATATTTTCTGTTGGCTACTTTCCCGGGTTGCACTCCAATTCTACACAAACAATTTTGAATTATTCACGGACTGGTGTAGCCAAGGTCCATGAGCCTCCAATTACCCTACAGAAGGGATTTCAAAGAATAACTGTTTAACTTTGAAATACAAGTAACTGTTTCCCAGATAATTTTTGATCTGTGCTTTCTATTAACTGATTATGGCACATACAAAAAATAAAATAAGAGAGATTGCTGAATGGCATATTTACCCAGAAAAGACCCTTTCTTCAGATCTAGAGTTTGCTGTAGTACATGAGCCCTCCTGGTTTCACTTTAAGGCTAAATTTCCTTGGATTTCAGCTCATCTCTTAATGACTACATAGACAAGACCAGGCACTTCTTTTGGCAACAGAATGCTAGCGGGTTGCCACTGCCTTCTTCCAAGGATTTTTTTTTTTTCAACTTCCCAGTCTAGCCTGCAGCCAATTTACATCCTCCTATTCCAGTAATCACTCTCTATTAGTTTATACTTCTTTGACAACCATTGTCAATTATCAGAAAGGGCTTACCTCTTACTGATTTTAGCAATCAATGAACGCAGAAGCCTTGCTTTCCCTTTTTAGCAAGTTCAATTCATTCAATTCATTTTCCTATGGATTTTACTTTTTTAAAAAAAAAAAGTTCCAGTGCCCTGTTAAGAACATAATCAATCATTTTAAAATGGAAAAGGAGACTTTTGGCTGCAGCTGTTTCATTTGGAGCATCTCATCTGCTGACAGTCCTCACTGGTTTTTGTTTTTTTTCAACAGTCTCAGATCTGAGTGACGCTTTATTTGGCCTCTGTTCTCCGAATCCATTTGTTTCTAAGTTATTATGAGCCAGCATTCAGTGTCAAGTCAGTGTGAGGGCCCTGATGGACTGAAGTACACGCACAGAAACATGGTTAAAGAGTGACCTTATAAACCACCCTTTGGCGGCACAGTTATTTCATAACTAATTGCCTTGTGCTGATCACAGATATCAGCCATATCTTCCAAACGGCTAGTTGAGTCTATATATGGTCAGAAGATTACAGGCCAGAATATTTGTTTTGTTCTGCTAAAATCAGATAGCTTTGTACCCATCTCATATTCCAGTGAATTGGAGCTAGATTACTTAGCAGAAGTTTGATTTCTTAGAGCATTAAAAACTCACACATCCTCATCATTACTTTTCTCAACAATTATAGGGGAAGGAAGGAAGGAAGGAAGGAAGGAAGGAAGGAAGGAAGGAAGGAAGGAAGGAAGGAAGGAAGGAAGGAAGGAGCAATAAAATCACTTCCGTTTCAAGCATCCCAAAGGTGCTTTCAAAAGGCAACTGAATTTTCTTGGTTTTTTTTTTCCCTTGAAAACATTTTGCTTTTCATCCAAGAAGCTTCTTCAGTGAAAATGTTTCACTTCTCATCCAAGAAGCTTCTTCAAAACTGAGGAACTGAACTGAAGAATCTTCTTGGATGAGAAGAGAAACATTTTCAAGGAAAAAAAAACCAAAAGAGTCCAATTGCCTTTTGAAAAGTACCTTTGGGACAACCATGACCTGGATGGTTGAGAATCTATGTAGACACTTCTGTTTCAAGTAACACATGCTAATTCAGGTCTATGTGTACAAATTCACCAGCACCAGAGACCTATAATGTAATTTTTAACAAATGTAAATCTTTGAGAACTAAACTGTTCATAGAACTCTATTTCTTAAGATATAAAAAGTTTTCACACATATTTACTGAGGTTATTGAGGCATATTTTGTTATCCCAGTGATTTTCAATTTTGCTTGAAAGACGAATGTATAAAATCAAGGCATTTAGACAAATTCCAGCATCAACTCATCAGTCACATTTACCTGGTTATTTCTCTGCCTGTTTCATGCAGAATCCTCCCAGCATTCATTTCTAACTTTCTGAGGCAATTCTTTACTTCTGTGCCTCTCTTTTTACATCTATAACCTTTTTGTGTTTTAGTTAATTTGCTCGAGTAATTGTATCTGCTGATTAAAGTATGAAATTACTTTAGCTGATCCTTGCCAGTTAGATTGAAAAACAACAACACAAAACCTCTCTATCTTCTAAAATCCTAACCCTAAAATTATACTAAGAGAGCCAAGAAGGTCAATTTGACCTGACATTTGGATTAGTAACTGACAGTCTTATTCTACTCTCACAAGATGTTGCTTTCCCCACAAACTAAAAAAAAACAACACCCCTATCCATTTATTTCAAAGGTCAAGGCAAATCATAGGGAATATAGTAGTGTCTATACAATCCACTCTGGATTGGGTGCAGAATTATGCTCTTAAGTACACTGGTCTCGGACATTCAAGCTTTTCTGGGCTTGCAGAACAGCTCACTTTGTTATAAGGGAGCTGTCCATAGCAAAACTGTACACTTCCTATATTTTAACATCTGGCCGGTGCTTTGTAATTTGTCAGTAAAATTCTAAAAAGATGCTAGAGGAAGCCAAGGACTGTGGGACAAGGACAAGGAGGGTTTTGTGATTTAAAGGACTAAAAACAATGGATTAATAAAGGATCATATAAACAAAGGAAAGAAGCCAAGTACTAAATGATTCCTAAATAAATGAAGTCAAGTACTAGGGAATCACTAGTTTTTGTCATTTGAAAGCAGTAAGAACAATGGATAAAGGTAAAGGTTCCCATCACATGTATGTGCTAGTCATTCCTGACTCTAGGGGGCGGTGCTCATGTCCGTTTCAAAGCCGAAGAGCCCGTGCTGTCCGAAGACTTCTCCATGGTCATGTGGCTGGCATGACTAAATGCCAAAAGCGCACGGAATGCTGTTATCTTCCCACCAAAGGTGGTCCCCATTTTTCTACTTGCATTTTTACATGCTTTCAAACGGCTAGGTTGGCAGAAGCTGGGACAAGTAACGGGAGCTCACTCTTTTACGCAGTGCTCAGGTTTCAAACCGCCAAACTGCCGACCTTTCTGATCGACAAGCTCAGCATCTTAGCCACTGTGTCCCTTAAAAACAATGGATAAATATTGAATATTGATGAGAGAGCAAATTCATCCACACATATAGTCTTCGAATGACAATCACAATAGACCCCAAAATTTCTGTTGCTGTTAAGTGACTTTTTTGCCCCATTTTACAACCTTTCTTGCCACAGTTGTTAAGTTAGTGACACAGTTATTAAGGGAATGAGACTTTTCCAGTTTATCAGAAGGTCACAAAAGTGGAAGTTGAAATGACATGGAGACTCTGCAACTGCATAAATATGAGTCAGTTGCCAAGTGTCTGAATTTTGATCATGTGACCCTGGGGATACTGCAACAGTTGTAAATATGAAAAACAATGTCATTTTTTTCAGTGCTGCTATAACTTGTAATGGTCATTAAATGGACTCTTGTAAGTCTAGGGCTACCTGAATCTGGCTAAGTCTATGCAACAGGAATTCTAATGTTTTTGAATTCTGATAAGCTATTATATCCAAAACTAATACATCTGCTAATTTTCTATGCAGATAGAATATATAATACTATATATGGTTTAAATTTTGAGAATCAACTTTTCACTATTTTATTTCCAACCTTGTGATTACACACACACACACATTAAAAACTAAGAAGTTGAAAACATATATATATATAACAGTTATGTGCATGAATATATTCTATTCATATAGTTTCATATACAGCATATTTGGTCTCAATATATTGGCTATTTTTATATCACCGGCTTGAAATCTCTAGCTTTCTCTCCATCTGTTTCTTCACTTTGCTGATGTTCTGAAATCAATCAGTAATTTTGGAAGCAAAAAAGCATGATGTAAATAATCCAAAAATTAGACAAGATGAATCAGTTTTCACAATATATTCTAACTGCAGTAACTGGAATACAAATTAGGAGAAAGTAGTTTAATATTGTTGTTCTCTTTGACTATCTTTTCTGCATCTATCAGGTACCAGCACTTAAAAAAGAAACTTGGCAATAATGGAGTATCTAATTTGCCAACACAGGAAACCTTTGGAAACATTCATGGTACTGCAAAAAAACTAACAATTTCCTCTTCCAGCAGAACATTTCATAAACCTATATCTTAACCGAATATTTGGCTGCATAAATCAATTGGTTTGAACTGCACTGATGAAAATAAAGCAAAATAGATTGGAGAGCATTTTTCATTTCCTTGAAGATAATTTTTCTACTTAACTGAACTGGTAAGCCTGTGTGTGTGTGTGTGTGTGTGTGTGTGTGTTTTCATGTTTTCCTATGTTTTCGCAGGTATTTATGTGTATGGGATTATGCTTTGTTCGGGTATTTTCCCACGTCTTCATAGTTGTGCTTTTAAAGTTGCAGCAACATTTCGGCAAAATCTCATCTGTCATCATCAGGCTAATATTGCTCATGTATGTATATGTATATGTCTTTTTAGGTTATTGTGCAGGGGGGTATGTAAAGGTTCAAATCTCAGGTTTCTTCCAACGTCATTGAAAGATTTTTAAAATGCTGGCTAAATTCCTAGCTGAAATCCTTAATCACTAAGGAGCAACCGTCCATTAACCTAGATGCTATGTTAGGTAACAGAACATGTGGCAATTAAATTATTTTGGTTAGTTAAGGTTAAAAATTGATGGACAGCACTAGGTTCAGGAGAGCCTCAACAGATAGTCTTGCTGAAAGTCTTACCCAAGGAACAAGCAATGTGGGGTCTTTTTGTAGGGTCTTTTTGGATTCTGGCTGAAATTTTAGCCTGGCATTTTAAGATTTTTGGCTATGTTTTGACAAGGTCACACTTGCCATCATCAGGCCTTCAGTTCGGTTTTGAAGTTAATATCCAATTGTTCTATAATCTCCCTCTTGTTTAATTGAAGCAAAAACCTTAACAATGCAAAATAACTTTTATTGAATTGGACATGAGTTATGCTAGTTAAATATTATTTTGTAGCTTTTTTGTACAAGATAGCTTAAGAAATATGACCTCCCCCCCCCCCAAAAAAATCTCTTTATTGACTTTCATCAATATTGCATGAAAACACTGCATTAGGCTTCCCCCATCAAGATGATCCAACATTCAAGTCTTGTTTTATTAATTCTTTTAATGTAATTATGTAATCTATTTTTAATGCTGTGCCAGAGGCCTGTCAGAGTAATTGTATTTTGACATTTGATACTACTCTCATTTTGGCCCAACTTGCTAGATTTGCAATTGTTAAGATTGCCCAAAGAATGTAACCCATTTATAGAAGCACTACTAAAGAAGAAAAACTGTCTGATAAGGAGCAAAGTTTCATGTCAGGGTCTGCCAGGACAAAACGGAACAGCAGGCAAATAGAGAGCAACATTGTTGTATGCTTAAATTCAATAGGCAGTGACAAAGATGATTTTTATGCATTTCTGATACTTTGGCTTCTCTCTGTATAAACCAAACCATTTTGCAGTTGACATAATTTCATATTCTTAATTACAGTTATATGATACTTCATAGAAAACATCAATGATGGCGACAAAAAATGGATATATTACATAATGCTTTGTTGTTATGAATAGGCCGGTAGAAGATTTCTATCAGATGTCACTGATCCCTACTATCAAGAGCCCAGAAAACAGACCGAGGAGCCCACAATTACACTAATGACAATCAACACATCTATAAATTAAATTCAGGAATGAAGAGTGGCAAAGAAGAGGAAGCAATTTTGAATCTGTCTATTGGCTCATTGCAATAGCAACAGCACTTAGACTTATATAACGTTTCACAGTGCTTTACAACACTCTCTGAGCAGTTCATAGAGTTAGCCTATTGTCCCCAACAATCTGGGTCTTCATTTTACCAACCTTGGAAGGATGGAAGGCTGAGTCAACCTTGATCCAATCACAACTGAACCCCTGTCAAAGTCAGAATCTCTCCCATATTTTAACTCAAGGCATTATGGATTGTGCTTGAGACTGTTTAGGAAAGACCAAACCTGAAAAACATTGTTTTTCTTCTTGAGGTGAAAGGCCAAAGAACATGTTCTGCACTGCATAATACCCTAGAAAAGTGAAGTAATTTTGGTATCTGACCCTGGAAAGCATCTCTCCCATTCATAGCTAACAAAATCTCAGGTAACCTTCTTACATGAGGCAGTAAACATGCATTACACAATGGAAGTGCGGGCTATGTTTTATCCTTCCTTTAAGAGCCAGGGTTCAAGTTGGGAACTTGGGAATGCTAAACAGTATATTCATGTAAAAATGCCTTTACTTCATTATTAAAGCCATGCAGATGGTAAGAATCAGAAGTTTTTTTAAAAAACCTTTTAGGTCATAGAACATGATTTCAATGTATCTCTAATTTTGCAGATTAAGTATTTGGCCTAGTAGTTATAAAGAAAATGGAGTTATTTCCATAAAGATCAACAGATCTAACAGCTTGCTTGTGTGTTCTTGCAAACAGGTCTTCAATTGCAAACAGATGGTTATTACTGTCTCCAGTCCACAATAAACTCAGCAATAAATGCTGCACTTCACTTGAAAACACCTTCAGGAATTCTGGCCACTGCTGTGTGATGACAATCATGTTTACGGCATATGCGCATCCAGCAGGAAGGCATTTTTCTTTTGTGCTGTTATGATTGTTCTTGCTTTATTAGCATCCTTATTAGTAACCACAACTCTTTCTAAAAGCTACCTTGGCAGCTTGAAAGCCTGGTTAGCTAGCACTCCAGCATGATCAAGCCTGTTCAGTACGTGGAGAGAAGCTTCATTTGTCATACTCCCATAAAGTATTTTAAGAGAGAGAAATGGTTGTAACTAGAGACAATCCTTGCTCTCTTAAGATTTCATAGCTATCACAGCTACCTAATGGTTATAGCCCTTCACAGTTCTTAGCATGGATGAACTATAAAGGGATCATTCTCTGGTAACATTTTTGAAGCCATGGAACAAAGATGACCAATTTATTCCAAGTTATAAGGCAGATGCTAAAGAACATCACACAGGAAAAATAGATCAGTTCTTTTGCTGTCCTCCCTGATTATTTATATTCAGGAAGATTTAACCAGATAACTAGATTGAGCAATTGTAAAAGTCAGTAAGAAATATTTGGAATGTTTATATATTGGTCCATACAAATAACAAAATTGAGTTCAGATGTAATGAAAATTATAGTTTAAGGTTAGCCAGTTAAGTCTTTCTTCCTTTGTATGTTCTCTTTATCTAAGATTTCACTTATATTTTCAGTCAACCACAGATTAGCATCACAGCCAATCTCTAAACAGTAGTCAATGTATCACTTTTTAGAAGAAGTTGGTTTCCTCAATTGTAGCTTGAACTTGACTTTGTTTCAATAAACCTCATTTTGGCAATAGCATTACACTAGGAATAATTAAAATGAAAATGAGCATTCACAATCATGTTTAGAAAATGCAATATTGCTAAACTCAAGATTAATTTGCTTACAGTTAACCCATCCTTTCACATTATTTTTGAATAAGGCTGCTAAAACCACCTGCTGTATAAATACTCTGTTGTACAAACAGGATAACGTTTCGAAATAAAATTGCATGTAAGTGTGCTGACTGCAATGCCTTGGCTAATAAGTCTGTCATCTGCTTTTTCAGTTTTAAACATATATTCAAGTCAAAATACTAAATGAAGTTTTAGGAAGACTTTCCATCAGAGTAAAACATAACAAAAACCTTTGGAGATATTGTGAGGCACCAGTGGATCTGAATTGCAGATGACAGTTAAGTGATATTTGTCCTATTTTATGACCTTTGACAGGTATGCTAGAAAAGGGGTGACCACTAGAGGTTTTTAAGAAGAGACTGGCAGCCATTTTTTCCAGAATGGTGTAGGGTCTCCTGCTCGAGCCATGGGTTGCACTGGAAGACATCCAAGGCCTCTTCCAACTCTGTTATTCTCTATTCTGTACATACCTTCTGAAGCCTAATTTCCCTCACACTACCAAAGACTATTAATTAGAAATATTTACTACCTTTCAATTTTTTTTAGTCAACATTTTTATTGAATTATAAAGTATGAAATACAAAATACAAAGTAAATGGTAAAGCAGTGAGGGGGTGGAAATGAAAGAAAAAGAAGTGAGGAAAGATGAGGAAAAAAGCATTGACTTCCAACTCTGTTAACAGTAAAATAAGACATTAACAGCAAATCACAACTTTTTGCTTTTTCATAATAATATGAACAAGCCATTTCTATAAAGAAGAAATATTTGGTATCTTGATCCTGTTTTGAAATTCAGCCACTGTTTAAAATCACATTTTAGAGTTGGGTGTAAACCTTACATTGCCCGCAAGTGAAAATCAAGATTTAACAAAGTAAGTTCAAGTATCTCTTTTTCACAACTACTGTAAGAAGATGTTTCACAGAAAAAATGCTACTTGTGTCCTGAAAAATATCATTAAAATTATGCTTTGGGGGTCAAATTGGGCTGATCACATTTACCTTAAGTAATTTGATTGGAATCTTAAAGGGAATATATTTTATGTAGCTCTTTATATGGCCACACAAACATGTTTTTTATGTTATGCTTTGTTGTGCTTCCATACAGGTTAAATGAAAGTTGGAATTCTCAAATGTTATGAAAATGTTGTTTTATGCAAAAAAACATGCCATAAAGTACTTGATTTGAAATCTGGCCAACCTTGTGTGTGCTACTATCGCAACATTAAATGACTTTTACTTAGGGTGAAAGTTCTTGTGATAAATCATGGAAAAACTGACTTGTGCTATCTTTAGTCACTGTGCTGATTCGCTCTCACAAGTCATTCACAGCTCTAAAAATACAGTTTATATCACCACATTCCTGGAATTCCTTCAGTTCTTACATTCTGATTTAAGTGGCATTAAAGACCCAACTGCAAAGTTCAAGGCTATGGGGTAATATCTCATCAGAGATTAGCTGTCACCTGCATTCAATACACTGGAATATTTATCTGATCAGTTCTCCAAAGTTAATACAAAGCATCTTCCTGTATATACGTCTAATGTCTGGCTATATGGAACATAAGGCTAACATTATCTTGGAACAAGATAATAAAAAGCACAATTTGACTGCACAATAATAGGAAGTATACTAAACACAAGGAAGATTTGCATTGGGGGACACACATGCAATAGAAGGCTCTGACCTAGAAAATCACCATTGTGGGATTCTAATAAGATCATGCCCCTAGAACTCTATGATAATTATAGATTACTGGTAGGCTGGACAACTGTGTTGCCATTTTTAAATTGATTACCTTAAAATACAAAGGTATCAGCCAGTCAATTCATGCACTCTGGATTTAATTACAAGTTTCCTCAATACTTCATAGTTTATGCAGAACTAAATACTTTCTTAATTCCTTTGATAGGGACCAAAAGGTACATTATGTTCTTTGTCCCAACTGGCAACTCAACAAAGCTGAGCAATAAAAAGCTTCATTTGTATAATAAATTGTGCTACAATCTAGTACTTAGGCATAAGGTCCTTGAAAACATGTAACCTTTTCTGCACATTTCACTAAACTCAAACCAGATGAACGTTTATAGTTCCTCATCTTTCATTCAGTGGCTCAGAGCATCAGTAGTTGGAGAGATTGATCTCACATAAATATTTGCCATTTCTTCAAGTAGTTCAGAAGACTCTTTTGTCTCACTAAAACTGTGCTACTTAGATTAATCTGAAAAATTCTAGATTGGAAGTGATGTTGGTGATGTATAAGCCTTATCCTAGTGGGCATTCCATTCTGGCATTATGGTACTGGGTCAGAATGTAACTATCCATAGGAAACAACCATGCCTGTCCTTCTATAATGTAAGACAAACTATATATATCAAGACATACATCCTATTGTATTTAATTGGTTATATAGCTGAGTACATATGTCTAAAATTCCCAACTGAATGCATTGGGAGTTGGATTTTCTACATCCTTGCTTATTGTAGCCATTACACATTCCATTTTTATATACATTTATATATTTATAAATGTGTGTGTGTGGGGGGGGCATTATGTTTTGTTCTGATATTTTCCCACGTCTTCATAGTTGTGCTTTTAAAGTTGTAGCGACATTTCGGTAAAATCTAATTTACCATCTTCTGG
>JANHFR010003025.1:113320-126415 GCA_032468015.1 Mimophis mahfalensis | reverse complement strand
GAGAGAGAGAGAGAGAGAGAGAGAGAGAGAGAGAAAGCGCACTACATGGATGAAACTTATCACATTCTTTGCATGTTTATTGTAGCATGTTTGGGTTCCTGGGATTCTGCTCAAAAGAATGTTGCTGATAAAACACATAAGCATTTCTTTTAGCTGATGTTTACAGTGCAATAGACAGTAAGAGTTTTTTCTGGATAAGTATATTCTCCATTGACAATAGTTCTAGAAAATGGACAATCTGTTTGTGCATGTGTTTAGAGGGGCTGAAAACTCAACATTTTCAACTTAAAATATTTTTACTACATAAAATAATAGGCTGTGGTGCAATTTAAGATACCAATAAAGCTGTTATGCTTGTAATTATGATTATCCTCTTTCCTTATTCGATAATAAATGTGTGTGGAAAATTGAATTCCCTAGGGCAGCCATGATAAAGCAATTTGATAATTTTAATGATGTTCCTTATGAGGGTTGCAGGCTGTTTTTTTCAAGGAGTTGAAGAATCGTCTTCTGTCATAGACAGGAGGCCTACCCAGTACAAAAGGCCCACTGAATGCTTCTTTCTCCATCCAACTTTTTTGTTTGAGTGTTTAATTACTTGGATTCTGAAAACTGGCAACATTGGGTGATCTCTTTGCAAACAACAAAGACTTTAAAAGCTTCTTGCTAGATTCCAATTGGTCTATTTGGATCCCTCCTTTTTTTTTTTTTTTTTAACCTGTGGTGACACTTCTGGCCTTCAACATGTGCTCATTTGACACTCAATTGTTCCATCACTAAAATGATCACCAAATACTTGTGTTAGAGTGTTTATAGGAAAAAAATCTATACTTCTCTTTTAGAACATGACTTTATGGAGCTACTCTTGATATATTGGCCTATTTGGTTCTGATTTAGAATTATGTTTCTCTAAATCTGCTCCAAGATTATGTTCAGGTCACCTTGCCTCGTTGCCTATGCTCTGCTTTAATCTCTTTAGATGTTCATACAATGGGACAGGTTTTCTCCATTCATTTCTAAAAGGGAGACATGAAAAGCCCAAATAAAAATTTAAGAAATGAACCAGCTGAATCTTACTCATTTTCAAAAGTATGTGACGGTGACTATTACATTTTTCTGAAACAAAAAGGTATGAAGAATGTTTCTGGCTTTGTAGTCTATAAAGAAGATTATTATTCTCTTGTTAATATTAGTGCAGAATTGAGGGGATCATATAATAGCTGCATTAGCCCTTTGCAAAGAAGATGGTAGAGTTGTATGGGACTGACAACAAACAAGGCTTTCAGCTTTGACATGACCTGAATGGGGGTTAGCTAATTCTGCTCTATGGACAGGTTATTGTAAAATAAATAAATAAATAAATAAATAAATAAATAAATAAATAAATAAATAAATAAATAAATAAATAAATATTCTATAACTTTCAGAGGTAAACAAATGGCCTTCTGGGCACCTGATCTTCTTGAATTCTAGCTGCATACTCAGCTAAGGAAATTTCTTTGTAGATTGTCTTTAGCCAAACAGAATTGCATATTATTTAAATGGTCTTTAAGCACCAACAATTGAACGTTCTAGCACTAAAAAAATGATGTTCAATTATTTAAAAAAGGAAAAAAACCTCTGACATTTCTCACTTGTTTGATTAGGTTAAGCAAATAGGTCTGAATAGTTTTTGAAACAGTTAAATGATTTATTATGTAAGGAAAGGACATATTATCTGATAATGTAAGGTAGTAATGAAGAATCCGTTAAATCTTTCTATCTCTTTCTTTTTGCAGAGTTTACAACCTTTGTTCTTTGAAAAAAAAATTATGTGCCATCCTTTGATATCATAAAATTCTATTGCTCCTGCAGCATGGTCTTTATGAAAGGAGTCAGGCAATTTAAAAAAAAATGCTAAGATCATAATTTGACAATTTCCAACACTCATGCATACTCATTAATATTAACAACAGCATTTTGAATCAAGTGAAGTGAAGAATGTGCACCAATAATGAAGGCCAGCAAGCAAATTAAGAGCCTTGGTGGTGCACTGAGCTAAGTGCGTGCACTTAGCTGCCAGCTGCCTACAATTAGTGCAAGTTCTAATCTCACCAGGCTCAAGGTTGACTCAGCCTTTCATCCTTCCGAGGTGGGTAAACTGAGGACCCCGATTGTTGAGGGCAATAAATTGACTTTGTAAGTCAATAAGCTGACTTTGTAAAACACCGCTTAGGGAAAGCCCTAATAAGCAGGTCTATACAAAGAATGAAGGCAATTGCTATAAGTGTATTGTAAGCATATTGTAAGCCGCCCATTGTCAGTCTTTGGAGAAGAGCGGCATATAAATAGAAATTTTTTTTTAACATTGACGAAGTTAATTGATGAAAAGGTTCTTATAGCTTGTTATAGACAAGAGTTCACAGAAAAAACCCCACAGCAAAGCCAACTTTTTAAAAAAAGAATAATCCTGAAAGCACCCCTTGGCCCATTCCTGTTGTCACAAATTGGCACTTCAAAAAACTACACACACATAGACAGACGGACACCATTAAAATTCACTGAATTATACACTGTTTAAACAAAGGCAGCTTGAAGATGCCAAATTTAAAATTATATCAATTTTTAAAAAAAATCTGGCCCAGACTTTAAAATTATATGATGGAACAGTGCTGCCCTGCGGGAAATTGAAAACAATATATTGCAGAGGCCAGGGGATTAAGGATTTACACTCCACTAATCTTGCACTAAACCACGTACAGAAAACATACAACGAAGAAGAGCACAAAGTCAAATTGAATCCTAAGCATGCACACAGGGGCTGTCTTGAAGGAGGCTAAGCTGGTAGATAAAAGATCTTCAAATAAAGTCTATAGCAGGAAAGAGGATATAGGGTGCCTTAGAAAAAGAACCTATCCTATAATAATCCCTTCTTCTCTTAATATAAACTTGCTGTTCTTCTCTGTGTGATACTGTACTTCTTAAACCAGAAAAATTTGTGAACGTATAACTATTTTTCTCTTTCTGCTCACAATTTTTACGTAAGCACTTTTGGTCTTATAAGAGGTATTCACAATTAAATGCAAATCTCCAAATATGGATACAAAACCGTAACATTCAAAATGGCAGAGATTTTTCTCTCTTCCCACTATTAGCAATAGGGCCACTTTGACAGAGTAGTGTTTATCTGCAAGAATAAGTAAATTTAAAAGTTCATATTCCTTTCCTAGCAGCAGAATGTATCCCCAAGCATACTTGATAATCATGTAATTAAAACTTACTGGGAGGGAAGCCCACTAAAATCAGTAAGGCTTTCAGATACAAGATATGGCTATCAGAGTTCTAGTTGTAATTTGTAGTCCCCATTGTTAACCCAAATAAAGGTATGTTTCAGTAGTTGTTTCCAGTCTCCATTACACCTGTCCCACTTTTTACTAGCAACTCTCTAGAAGCTGGTGAAGATCTGAAGATCTTTCTTTCTAGGAAAATCCTTAATGCATTATTTTGCTGCTGTTTTTATTAACTATTTCAATAATGTAAATATTTCTATTGCAGCTGTGGTAATATGTACTTTTTTTTTACACTTCTATATTTTATTGACATTGTGAACCGCCTAGAACTATGTTGAGAATAAACAGGGAATAAATGTTTAAAATGTCTTTTTTTAATCGCCATTAAGCTAGATCCAGCATATAGAAGAACTGACCAAAATAGACACATAAATGTATGTCATTCTTTTGGAAATAATAACAATTACAGCTGATCTTCCAGAAATTCTTGGTTTTTTTCCCCAAGAAATTCATTTCTCAAGTTCACTTCATTGAAGGTTAAGAGAGGGAGATTTTTGTAACAGGGCTTGATTGAAAACAATGCCCAGCGTATTTTTTTTTTAAAAAAAACAACAACTTTAGACTAGTGTGACGGGGTGGGTGGGTTATAACTGGATAAGAGACAGAATCAGATGGTTCACTTAAAACATGAGAAAGTAATAGCTCTAACCAGTAAGGTATGCCAGTCTGAAATGATAATCTCCTTAATTAATAAGAGTAGCACTTCAATTATGTTGTAGCATTTACAAATAAAGGACTTCTATAAGGAGCATCAAGTTCATTATGCAGGTTGAATTAAATAGAGTGGGGATATGAATAATCAAATTAGCTATGGTTTGCAGAGTGATCATTATCCCAATACCATTTTTTTACACTGCTTTAAAGTAGGAGATCGACAACCTCTGAGTTAAAAGTTGTTATACTTAACAATTTTAAAGAACTGTTTTTAGAGAAATTTGAGAGATGTATTCTTTCCTTTTGAAATTGTAACATTGGATGTCTATTTTAGACCTCACAAAACAGTTTTGATTTCTTCCCAGCCTCATAATGTAAGATGACTATGCCACAGTTTTTAACAAACACAACCACAGGCAATCTTGAAGGGTAAAAAGTAAAAAAGGGATGTTCTGAAAAGACCAGGAACAAAATAGCCTTAGTTATAATGCCTACTATGAAATATATACTCTCCCTGTGTGTGTATGTGTCTGTGATGTATGGACCCAACTAAAGAAGGATTGCCATTGTTTTAAAATCTTAAAGAAGTGATATCAGGGTATTATTTCAAAGAAAATAAAAACAAACAAACAAACAAACAGAGGAATTCTGAATTTGCTGTAAGACAACTGAATAATAAACAGTTATGGAATGACAAAAGTGCTACTGCAGTGATGACGAACCTATTGGACTTACCAAGTCAAATGTTTGATTTTTCTGGCATCTCCCTCATAGCAACCTACCATCACATGTGGTGGTCCTGTCCGTTGGCAACGAGATACTGGTCGAGGGTTAAAAAGAAATGACGGGCCAAATGTTAGAACTAAAACGGAAACATTTCTACTAGGGATGATTCCGGGGAGATAGAAAAAAATATATAATGTATTTATTAGCACATATAATCAGGATGGCTAGAATTATATTCACACAAAATTGGAAAATAGAAACGATCCCAATGGAAGGAAAAATGATAAATAAGATAGAATGCGCTGAAGCAGACAAGTTAACAATGATGCTAAAAGACAAGGGAGACTCAGAATACTACCAGAGTTGGGACATATGGTACAAATGGTTGGAAAGAAGAAGCGGAGTCTAGAAAGACTAAAGTGAAATATATATAGAAAGGTATACTGTATATTGTATTGGGCATGTAACCAAAATACTATGTAAATGATTATATAGGTTAAGTAATATGTATTATGAAACTATGAGGTGAAGGATTTGTTTTCTCAACATGGCAAACTATCAATGTAACTATATACTGTGTTTGTTAATGTTTTATTTTTCTGTTTGTTGTAAGATGTTGTAAGTCACTGTTATCAATAAAAATTTAAAAAAAAGAATAGTCGTCATCTAGTCTAAATAAATGCTAGTGTGCCTTGCCACCTTTGACATGCACCCCATTGGTTCACCATCTTTGTGTTAGCATTTAATAACCATCTGCACAATCAAACAAATATAGAGGGCAAATAAGAAGTTGCCAATGGAGTTTAACAGCAGAAAGAGAATGAAGTATGAAAGAGTGACAAGAAATGACATGTTCTGTTACGGTTGCATTCTGGAATGCTTTAAAATCTTGGGGTTTTCCCAGGTCTTTGGGTTCGGGTGTCTGGGGCTCCCACTGGATTGTTTGAGGTATGGCATGGGTAGCCAGATTTGTCATCAGTTTTTATTTTTATTGATGTCTTATACCTTTAATAATTACTGCATTCTATCTTTATTCCGTTTGCCTAGAGGTCTGGAGTTGGGCAGTGACTAAACCAAGTAAATTAAATTGTGATGGGTGAAATCCTCTTTTTCTCAATAGCTGCTTCCTACAAGGGATATGCCCCCAAAACTGCTACCTATGAGTAATGAGTGATTGCTTCCTGTTAAGCAGAGGCTGTAAGGGGAATATCATGCGTGTCATGTTCCTAAGGAACACGCTCACTGAAAAACTCTTTGAACAACTACACCGTGAGAATATGAATTTGCCAGTTCATTGAGAGAGCTCATTTTCAATGAGAGAGCTCATTTTCCTTCTAACATGGAACATATTGAGCTTGTAGCAGCCTATGGAGTGAGACTATACTAGAAGAGATAAATAAAAATTCCAAATGATATTGACTAGAAAAATAAACAGATACAAGAAAAGGATAATGGCTGACTGCTGTAAGAAACACCACCACAATGTGACTGCAAAAAAATAAAGCCGGGGGGAGTACAATTTGTCATCTGTCAAACAATATACTGTTTTTAAATTAAGGGACTAGAAATTAATTCCCGGAGAGGCAGAAGGAATAGGAAATGTTTAGCTTTGAAAAGAGTAGACTGGGGTTAAGTATAATAGCACTCTTCAATACCCAAGGGGATGCCACAAAGAAGAAGGTCAAGATCTCTCCTCTGGTGTTCCAGAGGGCAGACACATAATTACTGGGTCTCCTCAGTAATTTTCATAAATATTTTTAAAGCAAGGTATGAATAATGCATTGCTAAGTTTTACTGCTACCATTAATATTGGAAGACAATAAAAGTCAACTGTCAGCTACTTTAGAAATTCCCTCTATAAGGAGTAATTTTCTGTGATTCTTATCAGTTGCAGAACCCATCTTTTCAAATGCTACACAAGCCTGCAGCTTCAGCTGCAGAAGCAGATGTTCAGAGGAGCCAAATGCAATCTGTCCTATGAGTACATTGAGTTCCATGTAAAAGAACAGTTAAACTAAAGGGGAGTAAGCACTGCTACCTAAATGACCACCCTGGTTCTGAAATTAGATGTTACTGCCATTGCTATGTGCATTTCTCATTCAAGCTGTCAAACTTCTTGCTTGATCTGCTTCCAAGCCCATGTCCCTTCTCTGAAACATCATCCATGTTTAGCCACCTTTTCTCCTAAGTTTCCATGCCTGGGCTGATATTTACAACGAGCTTTTGGCTGAAGCCACAGTTTGCTCATAGGCGCATATGTCCTATGACACCACAGTTGTTGTGACATCTAGACTGTGGGCAATGTTTCTGCAAAGAAAGATGACTGGGCATAAACTTGAAGTACAGTTTGCAGCATGAAGGGATACATTTTTACTCAAAAAAAGACCACAATGACCAGTTAAATTGACATCCAATCAAGCTGGTATGTAATTGCACCCCGCTAATTCCAGTTGCTGAGTTTGGATTCTAATGTCAACTGTGCAGAGAAGCTACATTGTATATAAGATGAAGATGATGATGATGATGATGATGATGATGATGATGATGATGATGATGATGATGATGATAATGATGATTCTAAACCACGTTAGCCTTTGCACATTGTGCAAACTCAGCCTGGAGATTAATTTTTCATGCAAGCCAAAAAAAAATTAATAAAATTGTAAATTATAAATTGAGAAGATTGTTCAATTATCATGACAATCATACAGAGCCACTAATACATAAATCAAGCACAAAGCCTAGGTTCACACAATATGCTAGGCTGAAATGTGAGAAATTGGTGTCAGTGTCCACATATTCTGCAACTAAAGCCTCTGATTTATTTTTTTGTTGGCTCACAAATAGTTTGGCACGAAAGCGATTGCCTGTGAAGTCTCCTTGCTGAAAGGCAAAAACGGAAGCAGTATGCTCCACCCCATAATTGGGTATACCAGGTTGCCTTGACAACCTGGTAGTGACAACCGTGAAGTCTCTGATTCTATGGATAAATGCATATGCTAATATTTCAAATGGTAAATATGGGGATGCTTTCAATTTCCTGAATGTATGTAAAATGCAAAATGTATATTATTTATATATTAATTATAGATACCACCTATGTACAATTGTACCTTCCTTGAAAGCCTTCTGTGGTTGTTACAGTTCCACCCTTTGCTTCCGACTCGTTCAGTTGCTACAGAATGAAAATGTATGCTTTTATGCATTGCTGGAGTATGTTGACATAACTTCCTGCTTTTGTCTAGGAAGGAGATTGATACATATCTCATAATGTTAACAAAAGCATTTCAAGGTGGCAAAAGAAATATTTCCCCTTGTAAAAGAAGGGGCATTTCTATGTCTCTTAAGAGAGAGAGAGAAGCATTTCTTTAAAAATATTCATTGCTTTAACTCTGTACAACTTTTTATCTTAATAGCAAGATGATTACCCTCATACATACTGCACACTATCTATTCATTAATCACATATCATAGAGCAGTATATGATTTTTACATTTCAAAACAATCTCAAGCCTCAAACAAATATAAATCCAGTAATTATAGTTTATATATGATCTGGAGCAAAACCAGTTTCTGGCCATTGTATCTCAGGAGTAAATAAAATATTATTTATTTGAAAAGTATCTCTAAAGCATTAAAAGAATAGAATAAAATTTACAAAGCATAAAATTGTTAAACTTTTCACATGATATAAATTTAACTCCATGTAGAATCAAAACAGTGAGTCTGTAAAAAAATGAAGAAAAGGCAGGGAAGCCAAATAAAATATTAAATATGAAGGTTAAACATTCCTAAAAGCACAAATATGATTTCTGGATAAGAATGTCCTTCTAATCTGGAGGGGGGAAAGCCCCACACAAATCCATATAATCTCTTACCAGGCAATCAAAGCTGGTAAAGTTAATCCTTTTAAACAGATTCATGGCTCATTCATGCCATGAATATTTATAGTTTTGAACAGTCCAGCTCAGAAAGATTTCCTGAAGTAGGCAGAATTAAAGCCATCTTTATATTTGCAATTGGAAAGCTCTAATAGATTTTCCATATTTTACATTTGCACCAATCTCCTAACATTAAAGGCAAACAGTAATCAATAATGAATCCCTTCCATTTCTGAAAAAGGATATTTCATATTCTACTTGTTTATACTAAGGAAATATGCATATCAATCATACTGTACAGGGTCACTTATTTGCAAACAGATCTGCACCAGTGTAACTAGAGACACAATAGGACAGCATCTACAAGAATGCTTTAGGATTTTAGGATAACGTTTGCTCTATCTACTAGATTTCCCTGGAGCATTCAGAACTAACTGAAAAAAAACCAAAACCTTATATAAGTCCACTGGATTTGCAGAAAACTCTACTTCAATGAAGAGTCTTTTGCAGTACAAAATATATGTTTAGAACGGATGCTATACAGTTGGCTTACATAGCATGCAACTGGGAAATGCACTCTATCTCTGCATTTATCACACATTCCAAAATGTTTGATAATCAGCACTGGATTCAAGTAGCCACCTGCAGGCAACACAGTAAGAGAATTATTTCCAGACTGGCCAACCCCAGCACCAGCCTGCTTCTGCCATGACATTTGCAACTATCAGGACCAATTCCTTACTGCTATTCTTTTTTAAGCTCTTGGGCTTCATTTTCGTCTTCATTCTTTCCTTTTGCTCTGTTTTCTAAACAAAGCTGTGGAGGGGCAGAGGAGAAGGCTGGTGCTTATTCAGTGGAAACTCCATTGATTACTCTGTGTGGTACCTTACTGACATCAAGGACACCTTTGGTACAGGGGAAAATCTGGGTTCTATCAGCTCTTATAAGCAAGTGTTTCGAAAGGTTTACAGAAAAGTAAAGTAAACAGAGCTCTGAGTAACAAAAGAGTCCCGTTTATGCATTCTTTGATTCACTGTAAAGGATGGTGTAAACTGACTTTTTAACCAAGCATTAGGCAAGCATTTGGGCCCACGCCATTCCATAATAAACAGTGACATGGCTATATTAAAATATTTACTTAATGCACGGCCGTGACTTATAGTATGAGTGGCTACTCAATAGAATGTCCTGAGTGCTAAGGCGTCAGGTGCCACTGCCTGTATAAATATTCTGTGTGCACTTGTTTATAGGAAAACCCCATCTGGATTTGGCTAGAAACAGCAGACACCCTGGTGACCCCAGTTTTTGCTATTGGAAAATATAACACAAATGTTCATTCTTCCAGAGAAATGGCAGCGGTTAAGTGCCATTTGACAGAATGAAGGGTATTGGCTTTTCTCAATAGGGAGCAAGACTTGCAACGGAAACATTTTCACCAGAAGTGCGTTCTTTGTTGGCACATTTGTGCTGGAACAGACACCTCTATATCCTAACAAGTTCCATTATTAGAACGGATTCTTTGGGGTTCCAAAAATACCCTTGGATACCCACGTAGTTCCAAATTCTTTTGTTCCATCTCCTCAAGTGCCCAAGGCAAAAAATAATAATAATCTTACAGTAGTGTCACCATGAAGGGAAAAACCTGACTCAACCCAACTGCATCTAGCAGTTCATTCTCAACCACATAGCTAGGGTAGAAGATGTGAATGCAACAGAACCTTTCTATTCACGCTTCCCAGCCACTAATCCTGAAAGTCTATTGATAGTCAGCAGTCTTTCAATTCCTCTCCTCAATGTCCAGCAGTACAACAATAAAAGAAGTCGGTGAGTCAAGGAAGAAACTGACTGGAACTATCATGGGTAGAATCTGTAGACAACATGATTTCCACCAGATTGTTGGTGGTTATCAGAAACAGCGATCTGTTAAATTGAAATCGATCCATTTTATTCTCACATTTAACACAGTGATATCATTATTTGCACTGACAATATGCAATTACTATCAGTTACTACTTACTAACACTTAAAAATTACTTATCCAGAACTATGAATAATGTTTTCATCCAATGAAGATCATATGACAAACTCCACAGCTGGCCACAGTTTACCAGTTCTCTTATTTAACCAATAACCCTCAAGTCTTTCTGGTAGCTAACAAACCATATTATTCTTTTTCCAATGAAAAAAATAGATACCCTGCAGATGCAGACCCAGGAGAAGAACATGGAGTCCCCTTTCTGTTGTTAGACTCCATATTTCATGTACTGCAAATGCCCATAGTAAGAAAATAAAGCAGTATTGGACTAATGATGGTTGAACCATAAACTGGGATTACGTTGGGTTCAGACAGATTAAATTAATCTAAATAAAACCAAAGCATCACTATAAAGTATATCTTAACTGTAATGTGACCTCTAGGTTTGGACCACATGCTAAGCCAAACCACAATATGACTTGTGTGTTGTGCAAATCAGAAATTAATGCAAAATATAGAATAATTTCCTCCACCACTACAAAAACACCCTGCTGCAAATGTTGTAACCATAGACATACTTACTCGAGAGTTACCTCCATAAGCATAGTGGTACTTAACTTCTGAGGTACAACCACAGGCATAAACTGCATTTCTCTACTCCTGAATGCATGCTTGCCTCCTTTCACTTTGAAAAAAAGAAAAGAAAAAAAAGGAAGCAACGCATGTTGGAGTTTGCAAAAACAGCTTCAACTGATGTCAGGGCCCCTCCCCCCTTGGCAATTCTTTCACTTTACACTTCAAGCCTTTAATTATATAACAAACGCGAACAGTATAAATACAATCCAACTCTCATATCCTGTCAGACAACTTAGTGCTGCGAACCTGACTGAAAGGGGGAGGAAAAAAAATTCTGGCCACACATTTCAGCTGTGTGTTGCTCTATCTTTATGAGTATTATAGTTTAGTCTAGGGGCATTTCTGTTGAATAACACGCTCACAATCAAGGTCAAGACACGTATATCATAGCAAGCCTACCTCTTTTTTTCCCCCTTTCTCCCCTGCCCCTCCCCTTTTGTTTTGTGCTATAGCTATGAATTTATGCATCCTCCAACTGTTGAAAACAATCTATGCTTAATCTCAGTGTTTAGAAGCTGCCCCTTATCAGATACATGGTGTCCATCATGTGCAAAAATGTGCCGTGTCTCCTTGCCAATACTGTTGCAAAGACCTTCTTACTGTCACCTTTGATCCATGGAGCAAACCGAGTAAGGAAAATACTGGCATAAGCCACGGACACTGAACAGGTCTGGTGAGTCACTGACAGGCCAGGTCCAAGCTGTGCATTTTGGGTGGTGGGAGCGGTAAGCAATGGGCAGAATGTGCTTACTGCAACACGGTGTACAGGGCCATGCTAGCACCATTACAAAGAAAGCCTTTCCTTCCAACTATAAGCTGTATATCACTTCAGAGCAAATCCTTCCAGATGTTCTTGGGCATGTGCAATGGAGTTTTTAAAAAAATAAACCTGGAGAACACACTTGGCTTCAGATCTTGAGAGAGATTCTATCTGTACCAGAATGTGTATTACCAATTTAACCAGTGGTGGCTTCTTCTGGGTTTTCTTAACTTTGGTGCAGGCTATCTTTAATATTGCTATCCCTCTCTGTTTTTGAATTTCCATTTCCAGAGTATTCCAGTGAGAAGGACTACACATTAAAATCAGTCTAAATCTTTAACATGGGTTATATCTTTCATAAAGGAGGGAAATCCCTGTTCCAGGTTTTAGACTTTTGTCCCCTTTTGTCCCACTTCCTTCTTCACTGCTATGTTCAGGTAATATATTCAGGTTATATCTTTCATAAAGGAGGGGAATCCCTGTTCCAGATTTTAGACCTTTTTCCCCTTTTGTCCCACTTCCTTCTTCACTGCTGTGTTCACGTAATATATTCCAGGGCTCTGCACTTTGGATTTGATTTCAAATTCAAAGTCTGAATTCCAAACATCACCTCCATCTCCATTTCTTTAAAATGTATATCAGTTGCATCATCCATCAGAATTTTTAAAAAATGTGTTGTTACTGTTGTTAAGCTGGTGCCCCTAGGTTTCCACATGTAGCACCTCTGCTATATGAGCTGCCAGAATGTTTCTGAGCCCAGCTCAAGAGGTTGGTTATTACCATTAAAGTCCTACATGGCATGGAACCAGGTTACCTAAAGTGGGGGTCCCCAACCCTTGGGCCACAGCCCCCTATCAGGCCATTTGGAACTGGGCCACAGAAGCAATGGGACAGCTCTCACATGTGCAACTTCCTTTGTGTGCATGGCAGGTATATGTACCTGCTGCACATACAAATGGAACTGTGCATGCATGCTCACTGTCTGCCAGGAGTGGGATTCTACCGGTTCAGCCCAGTTTGGATTAATCCCTTGTTCTGATTCTGCATGGTTTGGAGAACCGGCAAATTGGACCACTGGCTGGCCCTGCCCCCCAACTGTTTTTTGGGCTGTTTATAGTGGGTTTTGGGTAAAAA
>JANHFR010003025.1:90337-109212 GCA_032468015.1 Mimophis mahfalensis | reverse complement strand
CATTTGGGGTCTCGTTCCCCCCCCCCCCCCCAGTGGCATTTTACAAAGTCAGCTTATTGCCCCCACAATCTGGGTCCTCATTTTACCTACCTCAAAAAGATGGAAGGCTGAGTCAACTTTGAGCCTGGTGGGACTTGAGCCTGCACTAATTGCAGGCAGCTGGTAGTACTTAAGGAGGCATTAGCTCCCTGAACCACCAAAAAGTTGTTGTAAGTAGAGCACAGAAGTTGTAAGGATTCTATTGGCACACATGCCCTTTTGTGATTTTTTTTAAAAACTGTAGTTTACAGTTTTAAACTGTAGAAGTCTACTACTATTCTACAGTAGACCCACAGCATTGCATGGGTTCTAGAATTCCTGGTCCAAAGGTTACCTTTTAAAAGAAGCATGTTCCTTAACTAATGTCTTCCTTATATTTATTGGTTGCCCTGCATGTTTGCCAAGCATCTCATTCTGTAGTAAATTCCCTCCCCTTCCCAAAGTCAGTTAATTCCTCAAGGCAATGTAGTTTTGTATCTGCCACTATCAGCCCCCACACCTGCCCTGCTAGGAGGCTTTATTTAGCACTAACATTCATCACCCGGGCTGAGCACATAAATAATGCCATTAGCCACTCCAAACTGTGATAAAATTAGCAGTGTAAACAGAGAAAGTAAATGACCTTAGTGGAAAACCATTGTTGATCCTGACCCAACACTTACAAAGGAGATTAGTCAGAGAAGAGCAGGGCAGGATGACAAGGGCTCCTGGGGACTGTTTAAAGACCTGAGTCTCCAAAATGTTTATTTTTAGGGGGGGGGGGAATCTCTTTGTGACTTTTGTAAGATTGGTGGGTCTTAAAATGGGAGAGGTTAAGGCTGATTTTTTTTTTCTCTCTCTCTCTCTCTTTTTTTTCTTTTCCTGATCTGGTTAAATATCTTTGCCAAAAGTGCATTTCAGAATAACTGCATTTTCTCAGTTCTTTCTCAAATCACTTAGTATTCTTATCTGGAAAATAGCAATAATTAAATGTCAGGAAAAAACCTCAATTTCAATTATAGAATAATTTTATAGGAACTTTACAGATTTTCCCAAACCTGCATTTCTACAGAAAGATCATCTCTGACAACTCGGACCATTTATGTAGCAAATAACTATCTATAAATATGAATATATAAATAGAAATGTCATTCACTGATTGATTACTATATTCTAATTCACTCTACTGTGGCATGAATGCCAATTCACCAAACTGAATGAATCAAGATGGTGATTCACTCTAATTTCTATCACACGGGGCCTATGCCAAAAGGTTCATCTAATTGCTTCCAAAAATGTCATATCCCTGATTAATGATGCTCAGGGAGAGAGAGAGAGAGAGAATCAGCTAAAGCCTAAAAATGGGAGAGAAAGGATACCACTTTATGATTCAGAAATAGAGGGATGGAATACGAAATGTATGGATTTTATTCAGATTCAAAATCTCCATTTTCGTTTGCTACCTAATGCAAAATCTCTAAAGGCCCATAGAAATTATTATTTTTGAGTTTGGGAATAGTCTCATGCTTTTGTCAAAGTATTTGACTCTTTGACTGACCATGGCTTATGTGAGAAGGAAGAAGGAAATAAGAAGAAAATAGAATGTGGGACTTGAAAAAAGATCAGGTTAGGATTTTCACTGTTTTAGTGATTTTTATGTATTGTTCCCCAGCCTTGCTTGTTGCAGAACAAATGTAAAAAAGGAGAAGAGACAAGAAGACAAGAAGACAAAAATCAATGAACAGCGTGATTCAGCCACTATAAAATAAAGACAAGGCAATAGCTGCTCTTTGCTATAGGATAAACTCTTTTTTTTTTTACCAGCCAAAATAAAAGTGTTGCCTTCTTTTGATGATAAGACATCATCACATGGGTTTGTTAAATTTAAGTGTTTAAGAATAAACCTCATCAATTGGATTGGATCTGGTATAGGTCTCTTCCTATAGTATTACAGACTACTTCCTGGCCATCAAGTGATTTTTAACGCAAACTCTTTCATAAAATACATTGAGTTGGGGCCTGGAGTTGATAGTTAGCATTTTCATACTGAGCTTTGTTTCTTTGTTCCATCCTTTTCAACACTATGATTTTATTTTACAAAACCACAAATTGCTGCTTGGACATTCTACAGCCTGATTCATTCAACAACTGCCTTAACATCTGCTTTTCTATTCTTCCTCTGGAACTGATGGCAAATACTATAGATGGTTAAGATCTGCCTCTTAATTACAAGCATATGGAAGGCAAGCTGTGCCTCAGAGAATGGTGAGAAGTCTCTCAGGAAATGCAAGCAAGCTGTGACGCGTGTACATGTCATGTTCATTTTCATGATGTGTTACTGATTGGAGCACTTGATCCAAAACAAACACTACCTAGTGTATAAAATTTGGAGCCTGCTTCCTCCTCTTGCAAGTGTTGGGATCTGGAAGGAGGTTTCATTGTGGAAACAGCAAATGCTACTCCAGAAGAGCGGCGTCAGGAACAGCAGCAGGAGAAAAAACAAACAAACCCAGAGCTTATTTTCCATCCCTTCCTTATTTATTTCCAGTTCTGCTTCCCGGTTTGCAGAAACTCTTGGGCAAGAAACTGTCAGTACTCTCCCATCTGAAGGGCCTTTCTGCTCTTGTTCCTTGTTGAATGGTGCCACCCAATTTATCATTTCAAAATGTGTTTCTTTTGATATGCACTAACTCAGATTTGGCAGGGGAACAAGGAAGAGTAGCAAGGAAGCTTCATGGGTTGGTGGTGAGCATTCTTTCCAATGTGGTCTTGGACTGGTAGCTCACAGGGCTAGTTCCAGGTGTTGCCCCATGTCATCTCCAGTTGATTTATCCTTCAATGCCATCCGTGCATCTTATGGGAGATTATCACCAACAATACTTGAGATGAATAAAAATAAAAACTACCACTCTAAAGGTTTCTTATGGATCCTGTTCCCAAAACATGGACAATCAAATCATCTTCTCTGTCTGTAGATTCAAATTTCATACAAATGAGGATGGCTGAATCTGTGATTCAGAATCTGAATCATTTCTACAGTTCCCACAGTCACTGCAGATGAAGCAAGGAAAAATTAAGAAATGTACAGTAAATGGGGGATAGCCATGGACAGAGTGCCTAGAGATATATTTTGTTTTGCAGAACTACTCTTAAATGGTCTTAGTCTTGGGAGGAATAAAGTTCATTAATCCCACAATAAGCAGTTTCCATAATTGTTCCATTACATAGTTGATTGGTTGTGTGTTCTTAGGGCTGAACCTGTTCAGCTTTAATTTCATCTCTTGAGATTAATTAATGGTCTACCAGGGTGATTAGTGCCTTGTAAAACTTTCCGCTATAGACTAATTCTGCACAGAGTTAATTAAGTGTGTCATAGAAACAAAACAATGAGCATACATAACTTGATTCACTTATTCTGAAAATTGAAATATATCTTTCTGCGTAGTAGTAAGCAGCGTATATGTGATTGGTCTTATAAGTCTTAGCATCTCTCAAAATTTCCAAAAGGCCATTGGGGGTAATGGTACTGTACCTTTTGAAAGACCACAAATGATAGCCAATAAATTTAACTGTTGTGTTTGTGATTTGGCATGAATGGTCTTGCATCTAAAATAAAGTTGTAGGGAAATGTTCCGGATTGACAGTCAAAGGCCCATCTCTTCCCCTGCTCAAGAAACATTCCAGCATGCCTCTTTGAGATGAAATTGGGAAATTTCTGAACTATCAAGCTAGATACTGGTAGTTGTAGAGATGGGCCCCTCCCCCACACAGCCCATGCAGAGAGACCCATTGCCTACTTGAAAGACTCATCCATCACTTTTTTATTTGGAGGCCTCAATTTTCCATTGCCAACACACAGCTTATATTTTTGTTTCCATTATGGCTAGAGGGGACCTGTCAGACATGATGGCCATCTCTGTTCATGCTGCAATATCAAACATCACTTCTTAGCACTACCTTGCTTATGCTTGGCAGCCTCTGGGGGACTGACATCCACTGACAATGTTTCCAAGCGCTTGCTTTTCGTTCCAGTCTAAATTATTCTGTAGTTAGACACTGATCTGACTCAGATAAAATAATTGCAATATTGCTTTGAAGCTCCTGTTCCCTATGGATGTTTTGATCCTTCCTGGCTGCCTCAGGCTTGGTTATTTGGGATAGTGTCTGGAAAAGAAACAAAACACTTACTGGTACATCTTTTAAATTCTAGTGGATTTTGGTATATTCAGAGAATCTAGAATTAGTCCAATCTGGAAGTGAGATGAGACATTGATTTTTGGGTGGAGGGGTGCTGTGCTCTGTGCCTAGTTTCAAGATAACATATACGTGCAATAGGGCAAAAAGTGACAATATACCATGATAGAACTCTGCAAATTTTGTACTTTACACCCCAATTGTAAATTCAATTAATATATAAGTAGTCAATGAGATAAGTAGAGAGATTGTTAATGACCATTGGAACTTGATGTTACAGACAGGATTTGTGTTAGGGCGATGGTATCTTTGCATTACCTACTTTGTAGATTTGTTGATGGAAAAATATTACAGCTAAGAAGTAGAAGATACAAATGTAAAGCAAACATTTCATTCAGTTCACAGAAAACTAGTAATAAACATGACTTTGTGCATGAAGGGGCATAAATCCAATGCTCTAAATGGAATTACAGTCCAATGTTCATATATTTTCTACGTTTAAGTTTTTTAAAAACAAGTCTCTTTAAAAAAATATTTACAATTTTCTTTAAAAATAAACACTGTACATCTTTACATAACTATTGCAATGAGCATTCATAACATCCAAATCATTAATTATTAACTATATAACTATACATTCTAACATCATTTAAGGAAATTAAGTTCACCTTATATTAATCTTAAATCAGTTTTATGCCCTGCACACTTTAAATATGTGTGTCCTGGTTTTAACATTCCTTTTGAAGTTACATAGTTCCTTTGGGGCTCTCCCAATTTCAGGATTTAGGAAACTATCATATACCAGGTCAGGTCATTGATCCATTTGCTTGATATTATCATAACTCTCAGGAAGAGGTTCTTCCAGATTTTAAACAGGTAACTTTATAGCCTTTTCTGATGATGTGAGGTATTTAAACAGGACCTTTCTGTATGTAAGGACTCCTTCTGTTTTCTGGGTATCCTTCCACTGAATCCTTCTCATAATACAAATGTTTAACACAAATATTTACCATTCATTTATATCTTTCAGGATGTAAGAGCATGCATCTCTTTCAATATTTTGAAAGTCTGCAAATACATTGCCTTGAGTGTTGTCATTACTAGGAGAATGGCATCCCTGAATTTTATTCAAAGAGAAGCTTATTTTTGTGTTTGAGTGAGTAGTCCAAGGTTAGAGTGGGAAGGCTAATACTTTCTTGTAGGCTCTCTTCTTTTTGTGCAAATATTGGGAAAATGACCACTGCAGAAAATGGGTGATTTTTCAGCGCAATCATCCTTCCCAGACATCATAAATAAAGGCAGAATTTATAGAGTTAATAAATCACTCCTAAGAGTTTCTGGGGCAGAGGTTCAACTACTGCAATGATATCTCCAGCACTTTGGAAGAAAGAGAGGGCACTAATTGTTTTACACTTTGAAAGTCAACAAAGTGTGTGCACTGGGGGAAGCTGCAGCGTCCAGCCGAAAGTGTCAAGAGGTTTATTTTTGCTGAGACCTGTGAAAGGGCTTAAGCTTGAGACTTTCAGATTCCGCTTCCCCACCCGGAGCTACAGCACGTAAACAGTTTATTTAACATGGTTTTTTTGGCATGTCTTCAATAAACCCCCTGTAATAATTCCCCTAGCAGACCAAACATATTGCAGCAGAACACCCCAAGGCCCCTCCTCTGCTTTCCTGTTTGTGCACAGTGTAAAACTTGGTACTTAGCTATGTTTATGCCTCTGCTGCTAGCAGGGCCTGCAAGACGTTAAGCTGCTCCTATCCAAGAACTACCTTAAGCTGAATCTGAACGGGGAAAAACAAGGTGGTTTCTAGGGCACCCAATTCTAGCATGTAACCATGTTAGGTACCAACTCTTGCTTATCTAAGGCAGCTTACTGGCTCAATCCAGTCTAGAGGAAATCCTGGGTGAATGCTCGTCACCTGATGTTTGCATTACATTTGTATGCACTTGAGTTCGTTAAAAGCTGATCAATTCCAAAGCAAGCGAATCAACA
Source organism: Mimophis mahfalensis (assembly GCA_032468015.1). Taxonomy (NCBI): domain Eukaryota; kingdom Metazoa; phylum Chordata; class Lepidosauria; order Squamata; genus Mimophis; species Mimophis mahfalensis. The sequence continues at coordinate 103,003 of JANHFR010003025.1, read as the reverse complement.
AAATATGGGGCCTACAGAACCTGACTTAATCTCCCTAAGCACTGAAACCACATGAAAGAAGACATGCAGGGCTTTGGGGGTCAAATACCTTTTGAAGCATAAATTATACAAAGCCCAGATACCCAGAATGGTGTCACCTATATTGCTGGCATAACTTAGCCACTGTACTTTGCTATGTAAGTGCAGTGGCCTTGGTTGGCAGATGGCCATATCACAGCATGATGGAAAGCCTGCCAGGAACAGGAACACATCATCAGCTGCTCAGTGTCATGGCTTCAACACTCTCTGTCAGAGGCCATGAATTGTGTGATCCTTGAGCAAACAAATGTCATGTGCAAGGGTGCTGGTCAATTGTCTATTGGCAACAACACAGTACAGGCCCAAACTTTGGCCTCATCTTTCTTCATCTGGGAATGCTCAACTCTTCTTAGGAATACAACCTTGTTTGGGCCATAGGCTTCCGTCGAGGAGTAATTTTTGTTGCAGGAATCCAATCTGAGTCACAGCTTTTAGGCTCATGCTGGAACCCATCATCATGGAACTTCTCTTTCTCCAGAATACGTGCACTGGGCTGTTCTGCATATTGTATTTATATGGTGCCTGGCTGCATGTAGCTTTTAGTTCAGTGGTGGCGAACCTATGGCACGTGTGCCAGAAGTGGCACGCAAAGCCATTTCTCCTGGCACACAGAGCCATTGTTCTTCCGGGTTGGTCTTGCATACATGCGCAGAAGCACTGGAAACTGGAAGATCATGTGATCTTTCAGTTCCTGGCACATAGGTATGCTCGCGTGCTTGCTTGCTCCCATTTTTGGCACTCAGTGCCAAAAAGGTTTGCCACCACTGTTTTAGTTGTTAATTGAAGAGCCTCAGTGATGCAGTGGACTAAAGTGCTGTTATGTAGCACTTAGCTGCCAGCTGCCTGCAATTAGGGTGAGTTCAAATTTCACCAGGCTCAAGGTTGACTCAGCCTTCCATCCTTCCAAGGTAGGTAAACTGAGGATCCAGAGTGTTGGGGGCAATAAGCTGACTTTGTAAAACATGCTTGGGGGGGGGGCAAATGCCCTAATAAGCAGGCACTTATAAAAGAATGAAGGCTATTGCTATAAAGGTTATACGCCGCCCTGAGTCTCTAGAGAAGGGTGGCATATGAATTGGAATTGGAATAAATTGAATAATTTATTGGCCAAGTGTTATTGGACACACAAGGAATTTGTCTTTGGTACATAAGCTTTCAGTGTTCATAAAAAGAAGGAAAAAATACATTCATCAAGAATCATAAGATACAACACTTAGTGATAGTCACTAATAAGCAATCAAATCATCTAGGAAACAAATAAAACAATATAATTTGCAAAGATACAAGCAATGAGCTTATAGTCATAAGTCGGAGGAGATAGGTAATAGGAAGGATGAGAATAATAATAGTAATTAAATAAAGGTTAAATACAGGTGCATAAAGGTAATTAAAGGAGTCTTGACTGATATTAAAACATGTTTGGAGAAAATAGACTGTTATACCATTTGTCCATTCTTATATCATAATTTTGAATTCCCCGTGGTAAACATTCCCAGAAAGATAAACGTACGTAATTGATAAATCAAAGTAAAATCTGTTTTATGGCATTTGGTTTTTCAATATGTGCACTGACTTCTGGTGGCTCTGAAAACATGCACAGGTTTCCTTTGGAAATAACTTTCATTTATTACCTGGCAAGGAATATTTCATCTCTAATACAATAGAATTATCTCTTATCATCTCATACTGAATGGTTTCATACTGAGTAGAATAGAAGAACCTAACTCAGGTTCTAGTCATCTATATGAAATATTATATAAGAAATACACAATAGTACATACGTGGAAACTGCTTTCTGTATCCCCAGTAATTATCCTAATCAACAGCATCCTCTAAAACTGTGTTTTTCAGATTTGGCAACTTTAAGATATGCAAGTTTTAATCCCCAGAATTTCCCAGTCAGCATTTTGGATAGGAATTCTGGGAGTTTAATTTCACAAATTTTCAGCTTGCCAAGTTTGAAAAGCTTTGCACTAAAATCTTCTTAAAAGCCAAGGAGGGCTACAATCAGATAATTACAAAGCCGAAAAAAGACCTGATATTCAACCTGAACAACCCTGCCCAAATTTCTTTTTTTTTTAATTATAAAATAACCCCTTCTCTAATTCTAACTAAATATATCTGTTCAGAACACTAACTCCAAAATGTCTGATTATTTCCTTTGGGAAAAAAAAATTGTCATCATGCTGTTGAATATTTACCTAATAATTCTCTGGCTTGTGGTTAATGTCTAAAAAATAAAGAATTGGGAACAAATCTTCCTTTTGTGCAATTGAAATGAACACCATTGTTCATCAGTTGTTTCAGAAATAGAAAGGACCTGTTTACCTTATGCAAATGCAAAGACATGAAACAGATGCTTAATGGATATTATATTGATAAAACAAATCTTTCATAATGGGTATCCATTGCTCAAGCTCTGCAAATTACAATTAGAAATATAATGAATTAAAATGAAAATGCATTTTAATGTTTCTGAAGAGACTAGCTGAGGACTTAGAGAGTCTCTTCACACAGAAATATCCATAATGGAGGATTTGGTAGTGAAATTGGCAGAGCTTGCAGAAATGGCTAAATTGATTTGTTTTAGTAGAGTAGGAAGAAACAGCAACCACTTTTATAAAAAAATAACTGGAAATTCTTAATGGATTTTTTTCCCCGCTAAACATGGATAAACCTGAATTTGTGATTTTGAAATTTATTGATTAGAAGATTTGTTTAGGGAAAAAGGGAAGCATAATATTTAATTTGGGATGGTGGAGATGTTATGATTGTAACTACAGCAAAGAAAATAAGACATTGGGGGGGGTGTGTTTATATTTCTTTTCATCTTTCTATTTTGTTATTCTTTTTTTTAATTCTTTATATTCTTTAACTTTCCTTTTTGTTTTTCCAGATTTGTTTTTTTTTAAATCCAATTTATATGCTGCCCTTCTCCGGAGACTCAGGGTGGCTTACAATCTATAAGCACAACACAATGTGCTTAGTAATAGCCTTCATTCTTTAGTATATGCCTGCTTATTAGCGGTATTTTTACAAAGTCAGCTTATTGTCCCCAACAATCTGGGTCCTCAAATTACCTTTCTCGGAAAGATGGAAGGCTGAGTCAACTTTGATTCTGGTGAGATTAAAACATGCCTTAATTACAGGCTAGCTGACTGCTAGTCTAAATCCTAACAGCCTGCTCCACCAAGGTCTCTTTAATCTTTTGTAAACTTTTTAATATTTTTTTTTAAAAAGAGAGAATGAGGAAATACCCCCTTATGGAAATATTATGAAGGAATTATAAAAGACAGATGGATATCATTGGTGTTATCAGTTCTCCAGGGACACTAGTAATTTGTTAAAATTGAGTAAAATATATTTTGCTTTTAGTATGTTAGATTTTTTTTTAAACAAAAAACAACCTTTATTTGTGAGGCATTGATTTAAGCAATATGTACTTAGACTATAGGTGCCCACTGCTAATGACATTGTTATTGTGATTTTATTATGATGCTTATTTACAATGTATTCGTTGCATAACTTATTGTACACTACTTTTGTAAACTACTTGGATTTTTACTCCTATTATTGTTTTCTCTTTCTTTTTTCATAGTATACTTTATCAAAGCAAAGTTACCATTTCCTAAACAAGAGGAAAAGTAATAATACATTACTCTGAAGCCATTATTAACTTTTAATTCTGTGATACATAAATGTACTAAATTTTCTCTAATGTAAATAAAATCTTAATCAGAATAATTTGTAATTTTAATTAGAGGGTTTTTTTCTCTTATGCCTTTAGTTTTTATTATGTAAAAATGTTTTGTAAGAATACAGCGTACCAAACAATTATTTGATGGTGTTTCATGCAATTCACAAAAATTTTCATTTGTTATTGATAGGCGAGTTGGAATTAATTTTCTCAGCATTAAATGCCCCCTGCTTTGTTGGGAAGGAACAATAACCCTAATAATCTGAAACGAGAAAGTCCCAGATTTATATTGTATCTCTGATTAAAATGTTTTGCAAAGTGTCTAAGTGAGTACATTAATTATATAATTAAGGCTTGAAATGAAACTGTCTTATATCAAAGTCAGAATGAACTTGGGTCAATATGAATAAATAAGGCTTCATTAAAAGGGGGGAAAGCTTTCATACAATTTAACCTCTTCTTATAATTGCTGCATTTGAGGCCCTCCCACCTATACTGAGCTCTTTTTCCCACTAGCATCTTTTGCCATGGAATCCTAATTATAATTATATTTCATATATTAGCAGTTTAATGTATTAAAATGGCTTACAAGGTATTCTGACTGGGCTGCAGGCTAACATAGTGGATCTTAAAGTGGGGTAATTGCCAGATTAGGTGGGTAATTTGGGCATATTCTGAGCTAATGGAGTAATTTGCAATTGCTTGTTTGTGAGTGGAGGGTTCAATTTAGGATTGAAGATTGAAGATGCTTGTATAAACTGTAGTCTACATTTGGTTTTAATTTCATGGGGGTGGGGATAATGAAATTTTTCCGAGGGCTACAAAGAGTCATAATTGAACAAAATAGTGTAAGAACTACTGGGCTAACATATCCCTAACACTGGATAATGCCTATTGTGCCCTCTCCACCCCATTTCTTTCAAGAAAATGATTGCCAACTGCTTTGGAAATGGGAATATTTATTTGAAGGAAAGGAGTTACATTTGAAGGAAAGGAGTTACATTAAATCTGGTTGCCTTGAATTTGATCTTTTGCCTCACAGGACTTAGAATTTGACTTGCCCAGTAAATTTTCTTTCTTGTAGTAATAATTAACCATTCTTCGTTAGTCACAATCCTTATTAACAATACATGAAATTGAAAAGTCTGTGTTACTCCATTTATTTCCAGTTGGCAGCCAGAATGGGACATGATTACACATTAAATCCTAATTAACATTTCTGATCATGATGCTGGTCAATACATCTGAGTGCAAGAAACCATTCAAGCTTCCCTGGTCTTCAACGATGAAATAATTTAGTTCCCCATTGCAAATCCTTTATAATTAGGTTATATTTTTGTCCTTTAATCTCCTACACTGAAAATTATTAGTGATTTAGAGCTGAACCACATCATATATAATAATTTAGCTTATCTTGTTTTAAAAGAATGTTTGTTTTCTTTCAAATCTTGTTGTGAGCCCGTTTCATCCTAAAATTGTATGAGATAAGCAGCATTGCAGAGGGAAGAGTAATTTCAGTTTTATTTTGTGTTGTTGTTTCTTAACCCATTAATAAGGAATTCCAACTCCCAACTAACTCAGTGATCCTCTGAAATGCTTGAAAATGAGATGTACAAATCTTAGTAAAAAGGCTAGGAGAAAATAACTAATGGATTCTGGTTATTGTCAAAAACTACATAAATTCAGTATCTGGAGTAACAAGGTTTTCTTGCCTAATGTTTCAGCTTTTGACCTCTACATATTGATCTGAAGTTGGGCTGGTATACAATGACATCAGTGCTATACTAAACTTCAGAAAATATCACATAGACAAGAATAAATGTATGCACTTTATTATAATTCTCATTAGAATTTCAAGTCTTAAGCTCAATTTCTTCTCTTTATCAGGCCTTTTAATTGTGCTTAGTGTCCTCAATGTGTGGGACCATTTTAGATGGAAATCTGAGAGTTATTTCAACTACATTGGGAAAAGATTGTATTACAAAGAAAATGAATTATAGCAATTGCAGGGGGGCTGATAATCAAGGTTCCAACAGGGTTTGGGACAAACCATTCCATTGTTCTTAATATCTTTTGATTTTAAACCATTGTGTTTTCATGGAATCAGTTTCAACGGTGTACAATTACACAGCTTCTTGCATGTTATACCCTTTCAGATATTTTAAACAACTACAAATCATCAAATGATCCAAAATGTAAATTGTGCAAAGAAGCAGAAGACACAGTAATTCTTGTGCTCAGTTTATATAAAAATACTGCAGAAACTCACTACACATACAATGACAAAAATCAGCCACCAAAATAATTAATTGGAATATCATAAAAATGATCATATGCTAGTAATGAAAACTTGGTGGGTCCATATAGCGAGGAAGTAGTTGAACATGAGCAAGTTAAAATATTGTGGGATTTCTGAATAGAAAGTGATAAAGGCTTGGCACATAACAAACCAGATTCAATTTGTAGTCAAGTAAAAGAAAGTGTTTTGTTAATTATAAAGGCCACAAAGCTTGGATTTTTCTATATACTAGGCTGATACTTATACAACATCTTAGGGTCTTGGGAAGAACTTGAGGAGAATTAAGGCTAGTAACAGCTAAGGAACCTGTAGCTGTGATTTCATATTATTGTATATAAAGATAATTTATCACTATTTACCTTATTATCTATCAGTATGTGGAAATCTGAAATTTGCAGAATGGGGGAAGGATAGCAGATAAAGAAATGTAGTTCATGATTTTGTTCTGAAAGTCTGTTCCTTTTGAATTTGTGTTAAATGCAAATTCGTATAAAGCAGAGTTTGCATTTAATGTTACAATACATATTTGGTCTTTGATTCATTAATCATTTTTGCATTTCTGGTTATGGTAGACGAAAGTTCTTTCTGTAAACATGTCAAAATCCTGTAATGATTTCTTCTAGATTTGACTTCCACATATCATAACATCTTAGCAACTATCTTCTGAACCTGTTTCTACTTCTTTATGTCCTTTTTAATTAGCTGCAGTATCCATATATAGCCTAAACAGTTTAAAGTAAACAATATGACAATAGCATAATTGTTTCAGTAAACCTTTTGCAATATTTCTGTTGATGAAGCACAGTATTGTATTTGACTGTTTAATTCTATTTATCTGTCTGTATATCTATCTAATCTATCATGCTTCTACTGTAGACCACCTATCTGCCTCAAGGAGAGACTCTGAGCAGCAGACAGTATAATATTAGTATTAACATTATATACTGGAACCTCGGGTTGTGAACACAATCTGTTCCAGGATTGCGTTTGCAACCTGAATTAGTTGCGCCCCAAAGTGAAGCTTATTGCACATTAGCAGACAATTCTGTGCATGTTCAGATGGCAAAATGGCACAGAAAGGAAGCTTTCCATGCCATTTTTTATCCAGAAGCCAGGTTTTGGATCATAAACTGATACAAAACTCGGCTGGATTTTTGGGTCGGAACCCGAATTGGTTGTGGACCAAAGTGTTCATAATCCGAGGTTCCACTGTATAAGAGTAAAATATAAGAGTTGAGTTAAGATAAAAAAAAAATTAAACTATAAGGTTAGAAATTTACAACAATTTCAAAGAGACAAGAAATTCCAATAAGGTAATTTAACTATTAAAACTGATTAATAAAGACGAGGATGGGCTCACAGAGCATCAATTGGCCCACAATTGTATGGTCCTTTGTGCCTCCTAAACATGGTTGCAGAACCAAGTTTTTATTCCTTAATGGAAGGCCAGGAGAACGGGGGCCCATCTCAACTTTGGAGAAAGGGCATGGCAATAGCAGAGAAGGTGTCTTCCTGGGTGCTGCCAGTAGCAATTCTTTGACTGATAAGGTATAAAACATACCTTCCCTGCCTGGTCAAGAGGGACATGAGTGGGCAAAGCTATTTCTATAGGTAGCCTAGTGCCATGTCCTGTAGGCTTTATAGATAATGACCAACATTTTGAATTGGCTCCAGAAGCAAATGGGACCAAGTATACAGTAGTTTTGGAATCCAATACAGCTTACACACCCACAAGCTTAAGCTTCCAGATCATTTTTAAGGGTAGCTCTATGGGAAGTGCATTGCAATAATCCAGTCCACTCTTGCTTATAATTGATTGCATTGTAAGCCCCCATTAGGATTTCTAGATTGCTGTTGCCATTCATCTAAATCAATTGCATATGCATTTCACTTTTTGTGATGGGATGGAGTCAGGGTCACTGAATGAAACCAGATGCAGATATTTCAGCAGGTATTTTTCTCTTTGCATCGTGTTAGAGAAATATCTGTCACTGTCTAGGATTGAACTCCCAACCTTCCAAATAGGAGGTAAACATCTTCTCTCTAGGCCACCATGCCTCTCCACTACAGTTAAACAATATCCTCATGGAATAGGTCCAGTGTTCAAACCTATTGATGCAATTCTGAATTTGGCCTCTAAAATGTTAGTCAATCTTTCTGTTTGCAGGTAAGTTATAAGTTGTTGAGTAGCATTAGTCTGAGAACCAAGATCTGGGAGTCCTTTTGATAATTCTCTTCTCTTTTTGTTGAAAAAGAACCACTAGTAAATTGTTTCCATGTGATGGTTCAACTTGTTGAAAATCCATCAGACTGCACCGTCTGTTTGGTACTGTAGTCATCAAGTGCTTAACCTGAAGGTATAAACAAAATCTGCCTTAGCCTGGGATTCCTTATCCATAGAGACATATTTATTTAGCATGATATTATGCTTATACTAGTCATGTTTGTTACAGATTTATATTTTATCTTAATTGAAAGAATGACTTCTAAATTCTATGTTCTTTAAACATAGTAGATACTAGCTTCATTATCAGGTAATTATAATTCAATTTTTAGGATGTCTGTCTACCTGAAAGTAAGACCAACTAAGTCTGATGGGATTTATTTGCAAATAAAATGTATACAACCCCGAGGCCTAGGGAGATAAGCTTGCTGTTTGTTTTAATGTTTAGATGATCCCAAGACTGCATAGTTAATGAATATAAATAATTACTACTATTTTAAAATAACCTTTCATGCATAAGGTGACTATGAAAAGAAAAATAAATCGTAATTTGGTTGGAACTATTTAAGCTTAGCTTTAACCCATAGTGAAAAAGAAGGATGAAGGGAGCTGTCAATGATATAAACCCATTATGAATTAACAATCATATAATTCCTAGAAAAATAGAAAACACAATCCCCTTAATCCATTCCATTAAAAATGTGGTTAACAGGAAGGTCAAGGATAATGACACATACAGCAATTAACAGCTCCTCAATCTGGCAATAGGCAAGTAAACACAAGACAAGTTTAATAATGAACAAATCCTTTGATACCAAGGACATATTTATAGAACAGAAATTTGCATAACTCTATAGAGATCCTGTTTTCATTTCTGATATACCTCGCTAAGTACTGCAGTAGATGCTTTTTCCTTTCATTTCCTTTCTTGACTTCAGACTATTTAAAAGTTCTATTGTGTGCTTCATAGTGCTGATCCACTCAATAAGAATTAAAAGTAATTTGAAATGCACAATTTATCAGTGCTCATATGATGTGTACATAAAAAGTTGATGTAAATAAGAACTGATACAGATGGAAAAAAATGCTTTTTTAATTTATTGCTTTTTAAGTGCAGAGATTATTATGAAATTAACCTCCTTTATTTTTATTTTTAAGTAACAGGACTAAGAATAAGACTATTTTGATATAAATAACACAAAAACTAAATTTTAAGTCTAATAGGCTGTAATGTGGAAGGTTTTACATTACATTTATAATAATAAAACAGAAAAGGTATGAATAACTGCACCCAAAAGTTATATAGCTGTGGAATTCATTGAGTTCTAATGCTTTGAAACACCCTTCAGAGCAGATCTATTAAGCATAGAGGATCTTCTTTAAATTAAGGTAGTTTTAAAGGGCATCAAAGCAGTGGTGGGATTCAAATAATTTAACAACTGGTTCTCTTCCCTAGTGACCAGCTGGGTAGGTATGGCTGGGTGGTCATGTGACTGGGTGGTCATGGCCAACTCAATGTCACTCACGTCAAGGGGCGCTTCACCAGCCTTTCATGACCGTGGGGATGCTGCAATGGTTGTAAGTGTGGAAAAAGGTCATAAGTGACTTATTCAGTGCCATTGTAACTTTGAATGGTCACTAAATGAACTGCTGTAAGTCAAGGATTACCTGTACAAAAATACAAAACCTTCTTTGCTTGCAAAAAGCTGCCCTAAATACCAATCATTAGATGAGAAATGGGGGGAGGGGGGATACACAAGATCAATGACAGTCACAGCCATCATGGAAACCTAAACCATTCTGTCATCAGTAATACCTACAACCCGGAGTTACAAATCAGGCAGGGTGCCAGAGGACCTTGAGGAATTAAAATAGTTAAAAGGCAACAATAACTCTCAGCAGCCAACTCTATAGCATAAAGTGAAACCCTTTAGCAGAAGGATCATTAAGCTCTCCAGGAAGTGGGTGGGCATATTTGGGTGGGCATATATGCCAAGCTAAAGAAACAAATAAGCAAACTAAAGTATGCAGGGGACCCAGGTTCAAGTATCTGCCCTCCCAAGCTTGTCAGGACCACAATAAAATTAGTACATGCCACAGATATCTAAATAAACTTCAAGCCTGGTGCCATGTTACCTAGCCTTATTATCACGAGAGAAAACTAAAACAAATTGAAGGATCCACACCCCTACCTCCTTTTTAAAAAATCTTACTATCAGTGAACAATCATGTGCCTTGGCCACTTGAAACCATGCAAGAGACTCCTGTCCCAAAGGTGCTTGCTTTTTCAAGATGCAACTGGACTTTATGGAAACCAAGAAACTCCAGTTGCCTCTTGTAGAAAGTTAGCACCATCACAGAAGAATGAAATATTTGGAGAAATATTTAAAAAGGCAGACAATTATATTTCCCTAAATGAGAAATAGACAAACATGATCTTAAAAGGCAAGAAACAGTCTCAGTATTTCTTAATTGCCCCAAAGAAACTGAGGAGTCCAACTTTCAAAAATGCATATTGGGTAATCCAAGTTTTAAAAAAGACTGGACAACCATTTCACTGGGAATTGGAGTAGAAGACTTCCAAGGTTGCTTCTAGCTCTATTATTCTATGATTCAAATTGGACCAAGCCTTGCAAAACCTGCTCTACACAGACATATTATTATGACTGTAGTCAATTTTCAATGTACCAGATTGCTTTTGCCTTTCCCCTCTATGCACTCATAACACTAAGGCAGGCTGTTGACAATAGTAGTCAGATAAATGAGCCACTGTGATATTTTCTGTTCCATGTAGATATATTATTTCAACCTTGATAGAATGACACTACTTCCATTTGTTCAAGCCATCCTCTACCTGCCTTTTTCTTCCCACAATAGCACATATTCAACAAGTGCCAGCCTGTCGCATCTGAACAGAATAGACTTTTACAGACTTCTGGCTGACGTTGTGGTGCTTTCAGATGTGAGGAGTGAGTCTTCACCTCTCTCTGCCAAGTTGTCCCTGTTGGAGGGATCCAAAAGCAGCTAAAGCCTGTAGGGGTGGTGAAGAAAACAGGTGTGCCCTGTTCACGGAGTGCAGCAACTATGTTGCTGGACTCAGGTCTTCTTCCCTCTCCCTTGACGAGGAGAAGAGGAAGCCACTATGGCTGCCACAAAGCTGGGACAGCCAAAGCAACTAAGAAATGTGCAGGAATGGTACAGATGAACAGTGTCTGGAACTGGGTGAGAAGATTCCTTTTTATCTTGACCTTAACCTTAAAGAAAAAAAGAAACAGGAAAATCCAGAAAGAGAGACTCTTAGAACTATTTTTCAAAGTGGTGAACTACCATAGAGAGAAAAATCCTAAACCCAAAAGAGGAACTAAGGGGAGAGAAGCTAAAGACCTTTTAAAACAGAAAATTGGACTCTTAAATTGGGAAGGCATTGTTTTTGAAAGGCATTATAGAATGCTGGATGCTTGAATCTATTTGAATAGATTCCCATAAATTGAACTAAATTTATTATTTACTTATGTGTTTGTTTGTTTGTTTGTTTATTATTTGTTCCCATAAATTGAACTAAATTTGGATTAATTAAATAACTATTTATTTTATGATCACTGGACACTCTAAGATCAAAGAGTACAGGAAATAGTAGAGATAGCAGAAAGAATGGAAGAAAAGGCTAAAAAGACAAACCAGAAAATAAATCAGGAAGATGGGAAAGAGAAGACAATAAAGACAATAATGGCTGATGATATAAACCAAAGGAAAAGCACTTAAGAGATTTTAAAAGGGAATTAGATAACCTGGAAGATATTTTTGAAAGGGAGATAGGGGTTCAGGCTCTGGAGACCTGGCAGCTGAGAAGAATAGAGAGGGGATAAATATTCAATCTCAATGCTGAAGATACAGATGTTGTTAGAGATTAAGATCCAAGAGAGGAGTATGGGAGGCAAGCCAAAAAACAACTAAGAAATGAAGTATTAAAATGGATGAGATGTTGGATAGAAAGGAATATATTTTCTAACAGAATGGTTAGAAACTTGAATAGAATAAGAATAAGAATACACACCTTTATACGAAGCAATAGTTAGATGGAAAGAATGGAGGCTGAAAGAGAATATTATGAGGTCTCTGCCCAGTTGCTGAGTGGCCATGGCCCGAGTGGGTGTTCCCTAGTCCTTCTGCTGCACTATGTCAGAGGGGGAGTTTTCACCTTTCCCGGGCTCCAGAGGCTTTCCTCAAGCCTCCAGGAAGGCGAAAATGGTCTCTCCAGGCTCTGGAGGCTGGACTCCCTGAACTTCTGGAATCCCTGTTTTTTGCCCTTCCGGAGCTCTGTGCTGTCCCTGCACTTACCTGGCATCCAAAATAGGCCGGATGAAGATT
>JANHFR010003025.1:53491-66466 GCA_032468015.1 Mimophis mahfalensis | reverse complement strand
GTATTTTCCCACGTCTTCATAGTTGTGCCTTTAAAGTTGTAGCGACGTTTCAGTAAAATCTCATTTACCATCTTCAGGCTCATATGCGGAGGGCAGTGGCAGCCGTTTCTGTTTTAAATCTGTGTATATGTATATTTACTAGCCCTTGCAGCTCATTAAAGAAAGTGTTCTCCTTAGCATATATGCCTTTAGCTTTATATGAATTTCTTGCACATCATAGAGTCTCACATATCTGGGGAACAGATAAGAATATGATAACTAACTGTACAGGTGGCTCTTTGGAATTTTAAGCATGCCTTAATAAAAATACAGACATCACAAGGAATACAAATCAACAGTTGAATACGAGTGGGGCACTTATTGCTGTTCAATGCAAGAATCCAGTATAAAGCATTTTCAACATTTTTTTTAAGACTATCCAAATAGCTAACATTTCCCCAGGCATTTCTTCTATAACTATTAACAATTTTCTTCTTCACCTTTCAAGGAAATCTACTATGATGTACAACCCCTATTTTGTGTCCTGTTCTCAGGGCTGACAGAGAATGTATTGTTACATTTTCTGTGTTGGCATGTCAGGTATTTGCAGTGCTATTATATAAACATTCTCCATGTTCTCAAAGGAAACATAAGCAACCCTAGTGGCTTCCATAGCAAAGGTCAAAAGAAGCAAGATGACGTGCATGTACAGAGAGTTTGATTGCACTGTCATGTCTGCTAATTTTTTTGACCCCTCTAAATATGCCCTTGCCCGTTCCCTCCAATTCCTCATTTGCACTTACCATGAGGACATTTATGCCTTGGGGATATTTGATCTCACTCTATTCCTCTCCAGCCCACAAGCAAAGGAAGCATTGAGTCACATTAGCTGTATTGGCATGAAAGTAGCAGTTTCTTCCTTAAGCCAATTCTCTTCTATGACAACATGTACAACATTTATCACCCATTGTTTGGAAGGTGAGATCTTCTATGGGTATTATCAGAGGTGTGTTTGGGTAGTATTGGAAAGTGTGGGGTGTGTCCCCTCTTTTCTGTCACTAACTAGTGTCCTGCACACCTTTTCTTTTCCGGCCTTTGCTTTTTCCATTAGCACTTCTTGAGTTCCTTTCCAATCCCCAGCTTCCTTTTTCATACACATGCTACTTTGGTCCACAACTTCTACAGAAACTTTTCTCCATGAAAGATGAGTGTAAGCCTTGACTTTTTCATTGAAGAAAGAAGGGATGTGTTAGTGCTAATCTGCTTTAACAGTATCCGGAAATGTATATTTTATCTTTAAAGGCAGCCGCCCTTACATTTTCCTCACCACAAACCCCAAAGAATAATGAGGGATGTTGAATTGGATGTTCGATATTTGTAAGTTTATTCACATGGGTCAGACATGTTCCCTTTTCTCCACCAACTAAAAAAATCATGAAATTTCTCTGGAGAATTTACTGAATTGTGCAATCTTTGCACTGTCCCCTCCCTCCTCCTGCTGTCTTTTCAGAGGTTTCTTTATTTTAACTTAGGTGACCCAATAGGTCATTTGGGGCCTGGCAGCAGACAAACTAGTATAGAAATGACCTACCCGTTTCTTGCTGCAGTCCCTGATTGGTCAATGCTTTCCCTAGTGGCTATGATGTGCAGAAAGGACAGAACCAATTACCGGACTTTTAATAAGTGAGACATTCACACATCAGAATAACACCAATCAAGACAGGATAAGGACTGGAACAACTAACGTTATTACAGCATTGTTTTATGCTAATGGCTGGACAATACCTTAACACACTTCTGTCTTCATTCCCTGATCTTCTTTGTTGTCCATTCCTAACACTTTCCAATTTATTCAGGTCTGAACACAATATTGCTTTATTCCTGCATATTCATGTCAGATCATGAAATACACATATTGATACCAGTATGTAGCTGTTATTGTTAAAGAGATTCTAATTAAATATTCCCAACTAAATATATCAGCATTGTTAGCATTGAGGCAATACCAGCAATTTATTTCCATGGGAACTAATAGTTGCACTATTTTCCTTAACTTTTCTGAATGGAATAAAACATATTTAATACTAGCCTACAACCTGGCTTTGCACAGGTATTTTTGGCCTAAGCAGGGAATGCTGAAGCCTACAATTCCCAGTGTTCTTTGCCTGATTTGTATGGCTTGCCTCTATTGGCTGGAGAGCCTCCAGTTTGCATGCTTTGCCTGGTAACCCTCTGCACATGCTCAGTACAGGTTTTGTGCTGTAGAGGTGTGGGGGCTGTCCACTTCAGCACCCTTTTTCAGGGACAAAGACTGGTCAACCACATTCCTGACCCACCCACCCTCAGTGCTTGTCTCCAGAGTTCAAAGTAAGTGCCTAGGTTTGGACCACTTTGGTGCACAGGTGAAAGAGCCTATTCCGGACATACCCACAAACACCAACACCTAACACTTCTCTTTTATAGATGTAGATATGTCAAAAGCAAGATCTTCTCCAATTCTCCTCCAGGCAGTAAAATAAGTAAATCTTCTCAACCCTCCAGAAATTCAGGCTGAAACTACCACAATTTCCCAGATAATATGTCATGGCTGAGAATTCTGGGAGCTGAATTTGGAGGCTACCTGGGTGGGGAAAGGATGGTTTAATCTTATGCATATGAAAATAAACTTCAATTTTAATCAGTATCTGAAATAGAACTAGAGGGCTGTATTCGGGGACCATAAACATTTGTCTTTGAGATAAAAAAATTATCTAATTTCCCTTAAACTATACTCACCAGCATATCATCCATAAATATTATAAAGTGCCAATAACATTTTAAAGACTTTTTTATGAAAGGAGCCAAATCAAAATCCTTGAAATAGCTCATAATTCAGAGCTTAGCAATGTCTTCATTTGAAGAATTTCTCTTCGCCTTCGTTCAGTATATGCAAACTTTTCCATTCGTAAAAAACTTTATCAAGCAAAATCAGCTCCAAAGAGTTCTTTAAAACTTCATCATCTACACAAATCAAAAGGGATCTAATAAAAAGGTCATTTTATTCCACTTTCTGACATAATATTTCTGTGATTGCAGTCCTTCCCTTTTTCATGGCCAGCCCAGGCAGATATATGAACTATTTTTCCAAACAATACCTCTACCCCCCTAATATCAGCTACACAAAATAGCCACTGCAAAGCTCTAAAACCTGGGAATGCAGAGTCTGAGGTCCACTGGAGTCCCCAGCAGCCTGCCTGGTACATCCTCCAGTTCCTCCCCTGCTCGCCCATTGATGAAAATCAGGCTCAAAGGATCATCCAAAGCATCTTGTTTAAGTTACCAAGGCTCCTCTTGCACTCAGAAGAGAGAGGCCTGCCAGAATTCTTTCTTTAACACAGCAATTGATTTACAATATAATTAGAAGCAAAGAGGCATCCTGCGGAGCCGCTTATCCATCCTTAATTTTCCATAAGCAAAGGGTCTATTTTTAAATCTGGAAGGCCTAGCGGAGTCTTGGTTTTCAGAGGATGGAACAGCAAGAGGATCTCGGTGACAGCTGGTCAGGCTGTCAGATATCGCCCTCCAAACACCCAGGGTAGCATCGCTGTTCTGAGGAGCACAACCTCCTTTCTTGCTTCAGGTAGATGGTTCTCTGTGCCACACCTTGACATCTCTCTGCAGTACAGAGCCTGGTTATCAGCCTCCTTCAGGAATGTTGACTGCAAGGGAATAAATAACACTGCGGACTAGCGGAATGCTTGCCACTTAGTAAGAAACAATCCCATATCTTCTCTGATTTTTTTTTTAAAAGATGGGGTGGTACTAAATACTAAAGCATCAGATTAAGTGCATGAAAACTCTGATGAGCTTCGATCACACCTCATGGGACATTATTACAATAGTCTCTATCATTAAAAACAGTTCAGGAGCTTCAGCTAGTGCAGATCTTGACCATTCAAGTGCTGAAGAAGGGCAGTGATTAGCCCTAGTGATGCCCATATATTGACAGATGCGCAGGCTGTCACTATATTTCTCAGTCTACTTAAAAGGACAGCTGGTCCCTTAAAGTCTTACTATTTATTGGAAGGACCATTCACCCCCATATCAGCTTCTTACTCATCAGTTGAGGCTCTTTCTCATGTCTTCCATAATGAATAACCAGGATGGAAGTACAAGGTACTTTTTCACTGATGGTTCCAAAGGTCAATTTCCACCTAGGATTTAATACTTTAATACCCTCTGATTGCATACTTTTAAAAAGGCCTTAAAAACTGTTCACCATCTTCTTTACTGAGTTCTGAGGTAGCACTGAGCAAAAAAAACCTCTTGAATTCACATTGTTAACTCAAGGAAAATGTCAAAAGTGTTAGGCTGCCTTTTTTTAAGTCAATTTCCATGCATTAAGTCATTTGGAAGGGAATGAAAAATGAAATAACCAGGGAGATAGTGTACTTTTATAAACCCACAGTAATGCCACTCTTCAAGCATGATATTTTGTAGCAGATTTGAAAGGACGACTGAGAATTCAGAACACTGGGGTACCTCAAGAGCTCAGTGTTCTTCAATATTTTTCTAAATTACTTAAACAAGGTGATAGAAGGGATATTTACCAAATCTGACAATGACACAGAACTGGGGGGATTAAGAGCACCTCACAAGACTCAAGGTGCAAAAGGATTTTGTTATACCTGGCCATCTTCAAACACTTGTTATACCTGGCTATCTTCAAACACTTGGAAGGGTTGTCACAAGGAAGACAATATCACAAGGAAGACAATGTATTCTCCGCAATGCCCAAGGGTACCACAAGAACAAATGAAAACCCAAATAAAAAGGAACTTTCTGACAATGATCAGCTGTCAAGCAATAGAACAGGCTTCTTCCTGGAGCAATGGATCTTCCATCACTGGAAGACTGTAAGCAAAGACTGGGTGGCCATTTTGCAGGAGTGATTTGAGAATATCTGCCCTGGCAGGGTGTTGGTCTAGAACGCTTGCAATGTCCCCACAAAGCTTATTATTTATTATTATTAATTACTGGATTTTTATCCTGCCCATCCTCCGAAGGACTCTTATGATTCTATGATTAGGACTATTTATCTTGATGACTATTTACAATTTTCAAAGTCTCAGACAACCAGCTAAATATCAGCTGGCAGGGAAAATGCTGGAAGAAAGTTACTACTATCCTATTATGTTCATATATTTATGAACTTTCTAAATGCTTGACAGAATGCTGTGCTAGATAAGATGCTGGCTTGATATGACAAGGTTCCTTTAAGGTCACATTTCTGAGCTTCCTTTAGATTGTTATTGCCACATTTTTAGGAGGGAGAACAATTTTTGTGAGGCTGAGAATTTTATACTTTCTGTTCTAGTGCTGGTTGTCTTTCCTGTGTGGAGGGGGGGATGGGGTTTGAATTTGTTATTTTTGCTTAAAAGGCATTGCTCCATAAGTGGAATTTCTCTGGAACTCAAATCCTTCCATAATCTGTAGGTTGCACCAGAAATCAGCAAAAGGGTACTAAGCTATATTGCCCATAATTCCTTCTAGATTTACAGACAGTTGTGATGTTCTTTCCCGACATTGCTTCTATCTGCATTGAACTTTGTCTGCTGAAACTAAATTTCCCTGACCCAACGTTCTCATCATCAAATAAAACCACCCCCAGTGTTACAAAAATATATGTCTGCCTAATAAACCATTGAGCAGTGAGATTTTCACACAGCCTCAGCCATTTCCCTCTTGCAACAGATTCCCAAGCCCCTCTCTGATTTTAAACTATGCCAGAAATGGGGATTCCTCTCTGTCTCTTGGGAGATTACTCTGAGGACTTGTAGACTGTATTGCCAGGAAGATATGAGGATTTCCCCCTAGCTAACCTCTATTTGGCATTGCTGGATTAGGAATTATTCCATGTTTTCCTAAGCAATGTCTTTCTGGGTTGGTTCTTCTTATCTTTGTTGTAATCTGTTATAATCCCTTTAATTTATAAATATGAGGGGGAAAGTACTGCAGCCTTGTTTTTGATCATTGAGCATTTTTGACACTCTTAAAAATTCCCATCAATTTACAGACACCATAAGCATCAACATTCCTTCTTCGCTCTTACGGTGAATGTTGTTAACTGAATCAAAAATATATTCTTTCGCCCAAGTTACCTTGTTAAGATGGTTACCAGTTGCTATCATGTTCAACTCCAGGTCAGCAAAGCACATTTAATTAAAGCGTCTTTCAGCTTTCCCTAGAACTGATGATATTAAGGAAATAAGGGTCAGTTATGGGACTGTGCATAAAAATACGTGTAGACTTTCATGCAAACTGATTGGGGAGGCAAAAAGGAAGCCAGTGCTAAAATGGGTTGGAAGTAACATAGAGTTTGAGAAACCAAAGTTCTGTATTAACTAGATAGATTTTCCGTTCCCAGTAGATATGTCTCATGCTTTTTGACTCTTGCAGTAAAATCCTAGAAAATCTGCAAGTACATATATAAAATGATGTCTTCATGAAGTTCCAGTACTAATACTGAATTTTTGATATAAATTTCCCTTCTGTGCTTCTTTCTTTAAATGTTCTTTCTACCATGAAGCTCTAGAGGTCGCTGTTTTATTTCCAGATGTGTATTTTGTCCCCTGGTACTCTGCAAGTCACCTAGGAACATCCACTAGCATACAACAAAAACTATGAGTATCTAAGACCAACTATGATAGTAGCAAAACTAGCAATGTACGAAAGAAGGTCAGAAGTAAGAAATTATACTTGAAAAAGCAATTATCAGCTGTCTCATAAAAGTTTGGAAACATATTGGCTCTTTGATCTGCTGAGTCTCTCGACATTGATTTGACAAGTTCAAATAATATTCCTGATCTCTCTTGTCGTTGGGACTATAAAGGCTTATTTTTTTTATTCTTGTTGCCATGTATTTTGAGAGCCAGAAGAACCTACAGAATAATCTGGCTGCCAACTGCTGCTAGTTTGTTTAGTTTATGCTATCGCTCTATGCAGGGTGGAACTAGTTTCACATCCATTGTATAAGCGAGGCATATACAATGTATATGAGCATCGCCTTCTCAGTGTAAGTGCTGTCTCCATGTCAAACACATCACATCATGGTGTGGATCATATCATGATTGGCTGCAAGTTGTGGGTATCTACTGGTCGAATATATGATTTCTTTCATATAAATGATGCTGCTCTTCAGTGGTCAGATGGTATCTGGTATCTGAATAAATATCATTTTAACATTCATATTTTATTGTATTTTTTTAATCTAGGTGAAATGTTAATATATATTGCAAGTTCCATGTACGGTAAATTATGAGTAATCACCAATGAGCCACTCCAGAGATGTAGCTGACTTTAATAAGTGAACAATTGCTTCCATGGAAATAAAAGTATGGAAATGAAAACATAACATCTTCACTCAAAAGGGTCCAAAAGATATACCGGTCTTATTGTTAGATGAACACAGGTGGATGCTAACTCTGGTCCTATGGTTACATACAAACACAGCCTCCCAAGGAAGCAAGAAATAGCGTCCATGCAAGCCTTGTGGAAAAAAGAGAACAGAGCTACAATGGCTTTAACAGATGTGTAGAAGAGGCTATTTTTGCTCCTGATTGTCCCAACTCTGCCCAAATTCCCACCACAGAATGAAAGAATAAACTTGCATTTGTTGGCCTTTGGTCACCCTAAAGAAATCAGTGGTCACTTGGATACTTTCCAGCCAGGACCACGCCTTCTCACAAAATTCATCACTGCTCTGGCTTGATGTTGATTTGATTTAGGGTGCTTATCCTATCTTCCATGCATCACAAAACTCAAAGCAGCATATACCAAACTATCTTACTTTCTGGCAGCAGCTGACATAGACCTGCTTAGCTTTAGCAAGGTGTCAGCATCATCTGCTTCCAGATCAAGCTTTGCGTCCTGATAGTCCCAGGATTCCATTCACAGTATAGCCTGTTCCTGGAAGTCTGATAATCCCCTTCACTCCCGTTACAGATAGGAGTGGAAACTTGCCAAAACCTTGCCTCCCCACCCTACCCTCAAGAACTGCTCATTATACTTCCTTTACTGTGTGAGTTTACCTTACATGTTTTAAACTTTAGATTTATTCAATTGTACGCCACCTTCAAAACACAATTTTTCACAAATTAAATTCCACATTCTGTTTTGTGTTCCAATCTGCACCAACTTGAAGTTGTTTAAAGCCTCCCCCATCCCCACCCTTGTACCCTTCAGTGGTTTCTAACCCTAAGCGCTCATTTCTTACCAACAAAACATGTTGTTAGTTTGACCAAAGGACTTCACTGAATGGGTTGAACTCGGTTATCCAGTCTGATGCCAATAATGCTTGCATATTGTAGGGTTGGTTTTAACTAAGAAGATGCCCTGGGGTACAGCTTTCCAATCACAATGGCAAGGCTGTGGGGAGCCAGAGCTACATTACCATTGCCAGGCTGGGTTGAGGTAGAGGCCTCCCAGAACAACTCTGCCAAAAATCTATTATCTTCTCCAGATGCTGCTTTGCAGCACTTGATACAATAAGCCAACTCTGTGACATTCTTCTGGAGAGGCATAAGAGCCCATAATAAATAGAAACATCTTTACTCCCTGAACATGTACAATGCAAGGCAGAGGGGCAGTATTCTCTGAACTAGATATTATAACTAGTGGGAACAGGCATAGAAATGCACACAAAACCCCTTTTTTCTGGATAGAACTTTCATCCTCCATAACACAGAGCAATACATATCCTAAGCAGGGGTCTCGAAACTTGGCAACTTCAGGACTTGTGGACTTCAACTTCCAGAATTCCTCAGCCAGCCATTCTGTCTGGGGAATTCTGGGAGCTGAAGTCCACAAGTCTTAAAGTTGCCAAGTTTGGAGATCCCTGCTCTAAGCCAAAAAAGTACAAGTGCTATACTACATTAACACTTTAATGAACTGGTTCAGGAAGGTGCTGCATTTTATGAATCTGTGCCATCTGCCATGAAAATAAACAATCAAAGATTCTTCACTTACAAAAAAAAAAATCAAATACATCAAAGGATGGGGATACTTGGCTTTTAATGGTAAGTGTGAAAAGAATCTTTGCAATGTAATTGATCCCAAGTGCAACATGAGTAAGCAATGGGAGAGCATTACTAGAAAGGTAAATGACATTTTTGTCTGCATTTTTCTATTTATCTATTTTCAGGCTGCCTGACTCCTTAGCAACTCTGGGCAGCTTATAAGGAAATAAATAAAAGAAACATACAGAGACATAAGTAAAAATGCTAGGCCAACTGCATGAGCAAAAATGCCCACCCATTTTGCAGATATGGTAACAAAAGTTGGGAGGAGAGCAGGGAGCACCTCTAATCTTAAGCATGAGAAAACAGTCAGATGTTTAAGTTTACTAAACAATTCAAGATGGGAATTGTGCAATCACAGGAGTGGGGTAGGGGCTGATTCCAGAGAGAAGGTGCTGCAACAGATAGGGTCCTGAGTCCCATAAAGAGCTTTAAAGATCATAACCAGCACTTCAGACTGCACTCAAAAGCCAACCAGTAACCATTGCAGTTGATAAGACAATGGGGTCACCTGAGCTTTATGTGATGCTTCTAATATTGCCCAGGTAACCACATTCTGGTCCAAAATTTAGATCAAGGGTGTCAAACTCACGTCATCACAGCATCATCATGTGACCTATTGGGACTCTTTTCTTCTTCACTAAACTGGGCAGGGGCAGGACCAGCACGTGACACATCCGGCCCACGGGGCATGAGTTTGACACCCCTGAGTTAGACGGTCTTCAAGCACAGCCTCATTTGATGCCAACTACAATAATCCAGTTGTGAGGTAACTGGGGCCTGAAAGGTTTCCTGACTGAAGAAAGGTACAAGTGCTGCACTAGACATATCGGTTCAAAAGCCTTCTTGACTACAGCTGCAACCTGATCTTTGAGCTGGAACTGAGAGTCCAAGAAAATCTTCAAACTGCACACCAGCCTTGAGTGGCTAATACAACCGACTGAGAGTAAATGGTGAAATACTGTATTCCCAAAACCGAGGGTTCCAATAAACACAGTCACTTTATCATGTCACAATTGAGCCTGAGTCCATTTCTCCCATCCAGGCCTGCACAGCCTCCAAGCACTGGCCTATAATTCATAGCATCACTTAGCTGGCCTGGGGTCAAGACACATAGCTAAGTCTATTAAACATACTGAGGATATATGGCCCCAAAACATAGCCAGTTCCTTGAAACTTTCTGCACAGAAGCTTGTTTCTGGTAACTCTTGACTATCCTTTGCTCTTTTTCTTTTTCTTTTTCTTTTTCTTTTCTTTTCTTTTTTTTTCTTTCCCTTTTTCAGTATGTCTACATGTCATTACCAGAACTGGAGCTGAAGGAAACAATTTTTGACCTGAGGGGCATCTATCAATATTTCAGCCATTTCTATCCATAGTTCGACTACCATAGCTATTGACAAAAAACTGTGTGAGTTGAAATCCACATGCCTGGAATGTCCCCAGATTGGGAAATACTTTCTTGATGAACTTTGCTTCATTAATGGAATTTTATAATTGGTCCAAACATTTTATATTTGCAACTCTTCTTGTCTTTTCCAATCACTTGTTTTGGTTTTCTTTACCAAGAGTACTTCCATATAATCCAGCATTTTCTGTATCTTTTTGCTACCATCTAATGTTTGTCTGGATTTTTGCAGTCCAGACCCAGAAGTCCTAGAGTGAACCATGCTGGCTGGGCTGACATGATATAACCATTAACTAACCAGCTACTTTTAAGGAATCTCGAGTTAGCCTGTAGGTTAAGTTGTTTTGCCTAAGAAACTGAACTGCTTGTGATAGTAATCTCCTAGCTCTCCTTATAAGCCTAGGAAAGGAGTGAGGAGGAAAGAAACTAAAAATTTAGGTTTAAAAGCTCTCAGGTATTGGAAAAACCTGTGTACTAGTTGTTCAATTTACTGACTGCCTTATTTTCCAGTGAGTTGGGTTTTCCTACATTTTACTTCTATTAGCTATCACAATCTGGGATTCAATAGTGGAAAAATAGTGGGAAGTTATACTATTCCACAAAACCATCTGTAGCTCTGTACCAAGTTGAAGCGTCTTATCTATATAGAGTTGTCGTCTGTACAGAGCTGTGGTAGCACAATGGTTAGAAAGCAGTACTGCAGGCTAACTCTGCCGACTGCCGGCAGTTTGATCCTGACTAGCTCAAGGCTGACTCAGCCTTCCATCCTCCTGAGACCCAGATCATTGGGGGCAATAGGCTGATTCTGTAAACCACTTAGAGAGGACTGAAAAGCACAATGAAGCCGTATATAAATCTAAAGTACTATTGCTTGCTATTGCTATTGCTGTATTAATCTAAATACTATTATTTGAAATATAGAGAAGAAATAATAGGATAGGAAGCATTCTAAGAAGATGCTCTATAATGCTTAAGACAAGTGGGAGAAAAGTGTCATTTTATCACTTCTCTTAAAACTTTTAGCAGCTAGGTCAAACTAACTTTTTTCTTCTTCTGAAGTTTTTCTTTCTTCTAAAGTTAAGAAGAGTTTCAATGGGGGAAAATAAACCATTTCTAAAAGCATCTCCTTTTAATAGCTCTAATAAAGTGGTGGTAAACCTATGGCATGTGTGTCAGAAGTGCCAGGCAGAGCCATTTCTCTGGGCACACAGAGTCGTCTCCTGGAAAAGACAAATGCCTATCACATTTTACATTGTGAACTACCCAGAGTCAGTTTGGTGTCATAAATTGAAGTAAATAAATATTTTAAAATTGGATAGATAATGGCTCTCACTTTTAAAAGGAGAACATTATCTATAGCTATGAGATAAACCTGAGTTGTGTTTCTTTGCTTCCTAGATTACTAGGCATTTATGGAGCTGTAGAAGGTTGCCTTGCAGAGAACATGCTCATTTTAAGCTTGTTTTATGCAGCTGTCATATGCTGACAATTTTTCCTATTTGAACTTAATCAGAAATATAAAATGTCATTTCTTAGGCCTTTCTTATTGATAAGTCTTACTTGGGACATGGCCTTACTATTTCTTAGTTTTTAATGCCAATATTTAGAAAGTGTGTTTCGACCAGAAGATTTGATTTCCAGGAAGAGTGAGACCTTGCTTCTCTGGACCTAGCACATAAGTATCAAACTAGTGTACTGTCTAATTTTTGTCATGACTATAATACATGAAAGGGAGTGAAATTCAATTTGACCAAATATTCTGTATTTTTGTACTCAAAGCCAATTATTTTGCTAAACCTGGACATCATATTTTATGTGCATTGAAGTTTATGCTAAATGCTAATGGGCAAATCATGCTTTTTAGGTATAAAGTCTCATTTTTTAATTACCACAATGAAGAGACCAAAGATCAAGTAAAAGGAATTTAGCCTAGCATTTTTCTTGGTATTTTAATTTTTCTACACAAATATTTTTCTCTACAAGAGCATTCCAATATGCAACTTGCCAGCAACGTGCTGCAGAAACTATCTTGCCACTTGATGAACAATTTATCTACACTGGGACTTAGAAGAACATTCAGTAAAAAAAGAAGGGAACATTAGTTCAGCGAGAAATAACCAGCTAATTTGGTAGATTTATTACCTAAAGATTTAAAACTTGACCACCATTGTCCTAGAATCACATCAGGTATTATTGCAAATAGTCTACTACAATACAATTCAAAGTGTGAAAATACCTATACTGTATATAAAAGTAAAAAATATAAATACCTGGTATTAGTTACTTAGTTAGTTAGTTAGAATGCTCTTTTGAAAAATACCTAGCTGCTAAAACTGAACCAATGCTACAGAATGAATCATGATGATCAGATCTTATTATCTTCACTTCTTAATGAGGTATGGTCGGTTACCAGGAAGCTTTTGGGTGTGATTCAAGGTGATAACTATTACTTTTAACTCCCTGTTTCCGGGGTATCAAACTCACGTTGTCAAGACATTGTCACATGACATAACAGGACTTTTTTCCCCTTTGCTA
>JANHFR010003024.1:43061-53530 GCA_032468015.1 Mimophis mahfalensis | reverse complement strand
GATCAGCTCCATGTGTCTGCATTGAAATTTCCATGTGCATATCCACTGGATCCCACTGTATTAGTTTCAATTTATAATCCAATTCTGACAGATATGATAAGACAGAGCCATTCACCATACTTGAAGCTGAGGAATTCTCTAGGGGAAAGCTTGAGAAGAAGAACAACAGAAATATAATAAAAGATACAGAGAAGCACAATAACCACCCTTGGGAGGATAAGCCACTGAAACAAAATGACATTATGGGTCAGGAGAACTGGGAAATTATTCTGATTAATTTCTAGATCCAGCATTTGGTAGAAAGACACAAGACTATAATGTTACTCCAAGACCCAGTTTGCTAGTGGTAATATAGTTAAGGGGCAGTCTATTCAGGTTCAAGAATATGGATTCAGTGGAGTTATTGATCTACTTTAATGCCGTGTTCTGAGTTGAGTTTAGGGAAGGAAACAAATAAGGAAGAAAGGAAAGCTAATATTTTAAAGTTGCAGATGAATATTTGGGAAATGAAAGAAAAATAAAAACAAAGAAGAAAGGAGTAATTTTAATGCTAGAGAAAAATACAGCAAATTGCAATTGGAAAATGAACAGAAAGATCTCAAGAGGATTAAAATATTGGTACCATGTAATCTTAGTTTGTGTTGAAAAGAATCCTCTGTATATAAGTCTGTGCAGAATATGTTGATTCATTAAAAATAAATAAACAATCACCCTTGACTTCCAAATATTGGCTAATTCAGATAAAATAATTTATCTAAAGCCAACTAGCACTTGAAACACCACACATAGGTACTGTGGTAACTAAGATATATACTTGATCAATATATTTAAGACCAAGGTGCTCGTTCAGCAGTTTGTTTATGCAATATTGATAAAGACATGTATCGTCAAGGAATGCTTGATCTGCATATATAAAATCTTAAACCTCTTCCAAATGCATAATACTATAAGGCACATTTCATAAATTTTCCTTTTTAAATTTGACTTTCAACACCCCCAAATCTTCAACCTCACAAAGACAAAAAAACCTCTATCTATATTATAGAGAAATGCTATCCTCCCTTGTCTTGTGTCCATAATTTCACAGTCTCTAGCAATCTGTTCATATAACATATTCTATGACTTCCCTTACGTTTTTCTTTTTAACCATGATCTCATGCCACAATAGTGGAAATGGAAACCAGGAAACTATACTTTGGTTTGTGTTTCTGTCTATAAAGACATTTTAATTATGATTATTGGTAAAGGTAAGTAGGTGCGTGTGTATGATTCACAATCGTTTATATTTTAGTAATATTGAATCAGAAGTTTCTGAAATTAAATCCATATTTTTTTAATTGCTGGACAAATTACTATAATATGTCTGTTTCTTGGGTTGCTGTAGCCAAGTGATTGTTGTGAACAGGCAGAGCACAAGTTCATTTCATTTTCAAAGAAATCTAAGGAGTCAAGAATTTTCAGTAGATGATTGACAGAACTCCTTGGCATCTCCAATTAACAGGACAAAGTAGCACTGTTGACAAAGATCTCAAAATAGACAACACTAAACCTGATGGGTACTGTGAATTTCCGACCTCCGAACCTTCCGCTGGGTTCTGAAAACCTGGCTATTTGAACACGCTGGGCTAACCTGATCATTGTTAATTTTAATGGGTTTTGTAAATTTATATTTTAATTGTTATTAATAGCTAGTGATTTACTGGATGCTTTGTTTAATAATGTTTTAATTTTTGTATTTCATGTTTCTTAATTGTGAGCTGCCCAGAGTCCTTTGGGAGATGGGCAGCATACAAATCCAATCCAATCCAATCCAATCCAATCAAATCGAAGTTCCCAAAGCAGACTTCAATATGTTTTGCCCATCAGTAGTAAGTGCCTTTATATAAAGTGTTATTATTCAGCTGTTTCACTATCTTTGCAGCTTATCTTAGACTAAGACTAGAATTTTCATAGTTTTAAATTAATTCATACTATTTAGGTACAAACCTATGGACAATATTTTGAGGGTAAATTCATCAGACAATAGTAGGTATTACCCTGTAAAAGACATAAGACTATGCTAGTGGTTTGTTGTACTAGTTTAACTAATTATTAGCAAACAAATTTGGTGAAAGAACAGGAAAAGTCTTAGTTACTTCTTGTGACAATAGGTTAAATTCCTCTGAGTGCATTGATCTGTAAATATTCACCTATGGATTAAACCACTATTGGACATAAAAATATTGTCAGTTTGTATCCACAGACTGAAATAAGCAGGTATAATCTTAGCAGAGGATGGCATGGTAACAGTGTCTTGATCCTCCTGGTCCACCATATATTAATTAAAAGGGTAAGAACAAGAATATAGTGAAAAGAAATACAAGTGAAAGAAGCAAGATTAGAAAGTCCCATGTGAAAACAAGAATGTGCCCCAGAGATCAGCAATGAGGTCAGGAATCAAGCCATATCATATTTCAATCAGGTTTTAAGCACATCACTACGCTGGTTGCAAAACTGATATGTCCTTTCAGATTTTAGTCGCTCTGCTATCACAATGACATATTGCACCATTTCCAAAGCTGTAGAAACCAGCTTATCTTCTTGGCTCTTCAAGAGTTCTGATTGGTTTTTTTTCTCTAATGATACCTAATATGACAAAGAACTATGCTACTGTCGAAGAGATCAACATTATTGAAAAAGGGAAACAGTCTCAGCTTCCTTCCTTAACGTCTTTCTTTTTCCAAAACTTGCTAATCTTCCCTAAAAGATACTTACAGTTTCAAGAAATGGGAGATCAGAGGTAATTCATGACAGTGTCTCATATTTAAGCTACCCTGAAGGCCCTGAACAACAATAAAAGCAACCTATATGTGCTTAAATTATCCTCTTATGGGGATAGGAATTATATGAAACACAGCCTTATTACCTGAGCGTTTGCACAAGGCTTAATGTTTACATAGAAATATTCTCAAAGTCATGTACTTCTGCTGGCTGATCTGTAATCTTAGCAGAGAATCAACTGCTGCTTTGATTTTACAATTTTGCATATTCAACTTTTGATTGTGGGAACATAAAAAGAAAGTTATTCATTCCCACTCTCATAGATGCAGTACAAAAAGTTAACAGTAGGACTCACTCCATTATAATGAGGAGGCTTAACAAAATTTTTATAAGGATTCAGTTGCAGAACTGGGTCAAATCTGTGTTGTATACACATTGCATTCATGAGTAATAATATTGCCATCTTCCAGAAATAATTAGTTGGCTATACTCAGGTATTGGGATTAGCATCTTTCCATTCCCTAACAGTAAAACTTGGTGAAAACTATTTCTAATTGATAAAATGCAAGAACAGAATCCACTGAGTATGTGTGCATCAAAGCACTAATGCCTAATGTATTACTCACTCAATACTAGTACATGACTGTGATAGAATATCCCATGTGCCTGCTTGGATAATAGTAATGACATTATTGTATACATAAATGCATACAATTTTTTGCAAATTAGTATTCATTTTAATTCATGTAAAATAATTATATGCACAGTTACCTGAAATAATTATCACTTAATTTATTACATCATGGTAAATGTGCATAAATTTTCAGGCTTAAGCCTCTTTTGGACCCCGATTTTATGTGATATATTTGAAAATTATTAAGTAAGCTGAGGATCATTTTGGCTATCAGGTTATGATTACAAAGAATTCATGGCAAGGGAACAGTGAGTTGTATCTATGTTTTACTCTTCAATGGCTGTCGGTTTCCACACCTGTGCTGTGACGCCAACTTTCTTGGCTGAGAATTTTGGCTTGGGAACAGAAAATACAGGAGATGCTGCTGGTTCTTGCTTCAAAAATGTAGGGCAGCCCGTAGATGTATAGGACTCAATTACAGGACTAGAAGCACTTGATGGGAAGAATGGTTGTGAGCTGTAGGCTGGTACAGAATATACCGAAGAAGCTTGAACATTAGAGGGAGAACCAGCATTGAGTATTCTTGATGGTACAGCTTGTTTCAAGGCAGACACTGAATCAATCTTTGAAGGATGTTTGGGAAGGAGATTTTCCTTAGTATCAGATGGAGGTTGAAAAGTAAATAAAGATGCATTAAGCTGGTATGGCTGATGCTTCATCACTTCTAAGGTGCTTAATTGTTTCTTAGATTTTTTCTTAGTAGTTTTGGTAGCTCCAGGATTCTGTGACTGAGACTTGGTAGCAGCAAGAGGATAAGATGGAGACTGGATGGGATTATAAGCTACAGGAGGTGGTGCTCGAACATTAGATGAATATTTCCAAGATGCTGGTAATGAAGGAGTTGGGGATGAAGCCCGGGGCCGATTGGCCTGCACAGTTTCTGAGTCTACTACATACTTTTCCATCCGTGATTGCCTTTTAGCAAAGAGCTGAGCCCCCTTACCACTCAGAGCTGGGGGCATCTCAAAAGCTGGCCCCATTCCACCAGCAAGAACAGCATTTCCTAATGGAGTGGTAGGTGTTGTTTTGGGGGTATAATTTTGGTGGGGTGATGAAACTTGAGGACCCTTAAAAGAAGACTCCAGGTTAAGAGTACCAGGAGGCTGTGGAGGTTGTGGAGGCTGTGGAGGAGGATAAGCTGGTTGTGCTACTTTGATGGCTGCTGGGCTTGCTACTTCTGGAGATTTTGGAACTGGAAAGATGGGAGCTTGAGTAACAGCCACAACTGGAGGTGACCAGACTGGTGAAATAGATGTTGTGGTGGCGGTCGGAGAAACCTTTACTGAAGGTTTAGGAGCAACTGGGGGTGGGATCTTTTGTTTGGCAGCCTGGATTTGCATGAAATTGCAGGCCTCTGCTCCCAAACTGAGGTAGTCTTCTTCAGGACCTGATTCAAAGCCACCAGTGTTAGGTTTTTTGCCTTCTGTATTCTGTACTAGGGACAAAAGAGCAGGATTTGGACTCATTTTGGGGGCTTCTTTAAATGTAAACATAGGCTTTGCAGTGCTTCTTCTCTTGGCCTCCTGTAATATTCCAGTTCTTATTGCAGGCACGGCAATCCGTTCATCCCTGGATGCGATCTGCTCTGTTGATTCTGTTGGAGACCACAATGTTGACTGATTCATGCTTGTGGCCACTGGAGTCAAAACAGTTTTATATAAAGTTTCAGGTGGTGGGCTAACTGAAGTATAAGGAGGTGGGGCAGGTACCTTGGAGGGAAGAGTCACCATGCTTCTTGGGGGTGAAAATGGAACTGCTGCTCTGTTCTGAACACCAAGGAAAGGCTTGGCTGTTCTGTTTGAAGTAGGTGAGCTAACAGCTTCTGGAGGGGGATGTATCATATTGATCTCTGGGACAACCCTGATGCCATTTTGCTGTACTATTGTCCTAGGACTATGGTTCATTTCTATGTAGCTTTTGCTTATGTGGCTTTTCTGCATTCTGGCAGATTCTTCTTGTTTTGCTTGATAAAAGGAAGAACCCATATTTTGAGTGGTCTCTCTTGAAGTGACCTCTCGGTGTGCCTCAATTCTATGCATACTCTGCATCTTCATTGCTTCTTGTTCAGCAGTGACCTGGTCTACCCTTTGACGTCTCTTGGCAAACATGAGTGCCCCTTTGCCCTTGGTCTCTGGAAGCAGCTGTGACATCTCGTCCCCACGTTTGGGTGTTTTTTCAATCTCAAGTAGTCCAGTATCCCAATCAAATGTCACAATCCGTTCTTCTTTATCCAGGTCAGAGAAGAAATCTTCATCAATTTCTGACTCACTTGTGCCAAATAAAGTTACTTCAAAAGTGTTCTCCTTCTCACCTTCTTCACCCTCGTCTTCTTCACCTTCGTCTTCGTAACGTTCTAGCTCCCCAGTGCCGTAGCTAACTAAAGTATATTTTCTGGCCCTTTGGCGACGCTTCTTAAACATCAACACTCCTTTGGAATTAGGATTTGGAGCTGCTGTCAGTAAGAGAGCAATACTTTTACATTTAGACTTAGCTTCCTTCACCTGCTTCTCTGATAGGCTTTCACTCCTTCTCAGCCCTGTAGGAAAAGAATAAAGGACATATTTTAGTGGATAACATGACAATAATTTTAACAATAGCTATTTGGGTTGTAAGACTGTAATACAAATCTTTCTTTCTTTAGAGTCTGATTCCCCTCCCCTACAAAGGAAGTATGGGCAGAGCATTAAGATTAATCTTTTCCCATAGTTGCAACCATGACCATTCCATAGCAAGCATTCCTTCATTAGTGACATTCTTTGATTAATCTTTTCTTCTCACAGATTTACTATCTAAATTTACACAAACTTTTGATGTTACATATTTACCCAGAAAGAAGCAGATATATGGACCAAGTAAGGGAGAAGATAAATAAGTGGGGCGTATTTTTTATGATGGATATTAACTTGGACCTGCAGCACTTTGAGAGGTTTTAGGATTTGGATGTACTAATTCAAACAAGACTAATTTCTGTAATAATAAATAATTCACACAGGAAATTTTCTTGTTGAAACAATATCTGGATGGAAATATATGCAATATAATTTATACAATGAGCTATTTTTTGGAATATAATAATCACAGAGAATGAGGTAGCTGGATGGAGTCACTGAAGCAGCCGCTATGAGCTTAAATGGACTCCGGTGGATGGTAGAGGACAGGAAGGCCTGGAGGAACATTGTGCATGGGGTCGCGACGGGTTGGACACGACTTCACAACTAACAACAACAATCACATTTAAGTAATCTTTTACTAAATTTTAATCAGCTACAAGGTATCCTTCTTCCCAACTTTGGGCTAGTAGATTTCAGTATGAATGAGTTTTTTCTTGTTCTGTGCTCTATTAGAATTTAATTTTGAATTTTTAAAAAACATTTTAAATTAATTTAAAAATGTAAATTGTTTTGTTAGTTTATATTTATTTTGTGTCTTTGGGTTAGTTTTTGACTCCTACAAACTGCCTGGACGAACCCCTACAGTTTTATGGCAAGATTTTAGACGTGGTTTGCCATTGCCTGCTTCCAAGGGCTAAGAGAGAGGGACTGGCCCAGGGTCACCCACCCAGAAGTATTTCATTGGAGTACTTTTTAAAGGAGAAGAATCCTACAGTAATCTCCATGAAATTACAGTTTAATTATTGTCTGTTACTAACTTCTGAATAAAAGGGAGCAGAATATAATAAATCTCTTCCAGCTCAGTAGAGACTTCAGAGGTAATAACATCAATATACCATGCGGTCAGACCACAATATAGAGATTCTAAGTGGTAGCAGTGGTAACAATGGGACTTAAAATGTTTTAACTGCCCTGTACACCGCCCTGAGTCCTTCGGGAGAAGGGCGGTATATAAATCTAATAAATAAATAAAATAATAAATAAATATGAGTGTATGTGTGTGTATGAATACCTAAAATAAAGTAGGAATATTTTATGTCGTTCCTAACCAATAAATAAAAAAATAAACCTTGATTATTTGGAATTTTGAGAACATATGGGAACATGTGTGATTTGGAGAGGCAGTATGTGTGTGTGTGCATAGCATATGTACATGTTTGTTCATTCATAAAATTCAGTCATGTGAGAATAATCAATCTCAAGGCACCAGTTTATCAAAATGTTACCTGTCACCTCTTCTTTGCTTACTTGTCCTCATTTTCTGGATGGTTTGCTACTTAAAAAAATAATTAAAAAAAATGAAGGCCACCCACTATATTCTTAAAGGCCTGATGTATATCATAGAAGCATTCTATACATTTATCCTGAAATGACATAGTTGCATACCCCCCTTCTTTTAATTTTTAAATAGTATGAAATATCTAAAAGGCCAGGAGGGAAAAGGAAGCTTGCTAACACCAAAGGTTCCATACTACATTTCTAGGTGACATATTGAGGTCTCCAGACCTGGGGCAGGGAAATGACAGCCCGCAATGGATCCTTCGCCATTTAGTCTGGCATTTTCTTTACACTCTAGAGAGAATATTTTTGCCAACATGTATTCTTAGAATGAACAGTATGTCCCTGTCAGGAATATATTATGAAATACCAGATAGTTGACAATGGTGGACTGGAAGACATGTAAACTAATTGATGATTTATTTTCATAAAATTTATTTATTTTATTTTCACAAGCAATGTATTATTTTTTCTATTTTTTATTGAATAATTGCTATCTGCATTGAAATGTATTGTCCATATTGAGAATTCAGGACAAGCAGGTCACAAATTTATATAGTTAGCTGGATAAAGTCTAATGGATGCAGGCTATAGACTATATAGGCTTCAAACTATATATATTATGGCCAAGTTGTGATATGTTGTTCATTTAAATGAAAAGATCAGATTCAAAGGGAGCAAGCAGACCTGGCTTATATAATGTATTACTGACGATGTGCACATACAAGAAACAATTTGCTATCTTAGTATGAAACATGAAAATAATTTAAATTAAACCCAGGGCAAAAAATAAGTTGAGTAATAAAACTCAAGTAGGAATGAACATCCAAACAGGGTTTATGTCTGTGTAGCTTTTCATGACATGTAATAAATTGTATTTGCAATTGCTTTTAAAAGCAGTTCATTATAAAGCAGAGTAACTTACTAAATTCATAGTCCAGTTTCAGATAAAATCCTACAATATTATGACAACGTATTTTTGATTCCCTTTGCTCCCTAAAAATAAGACTTGTACAGATATTTAGCATATTTTCTAGCATATTTATTTTTAAATGAGAACACAAACCTGTCCAAACGCTTTATGAATGCAGTCTGATTATTGATTGGGAATATACCTGATTTAGAAAGTTTAAAGCTAAACTAATATGGGACAAAAATACTAAACAATAGTGTAAGTTTATAATCTAAAGTGAACATAAATTTTATATATAATCAGGCTGTTAATAACATTTTTAAGAGCTGAAGAGGATAGAAACTTGATTTTATCTTGAAACAACAGCTAGATGTGTTAATGTTATGTTTATTGTAAGATAAATTATCCTTTTTTAATCTACATTGCCTGTTATACAATATTACATTTTCACATTTTAGTGCAAGTATCTCTCATTCTGCAATGCAAAGATATTTATCCAACTATTAGGAAATAAATCTAAGCTACATTACCTGGGAATCAGTCCTATGGATAGGAACATACTTTTGAGAACACATACATAGGATTGGCCTATAGAATTCTCATATATTTGGCAAAAAAATAAAGGAAGCAGATAATTGTAATACAATTCTTATATTAGAGACATTAGAGAACTATAAATATTTATATTTTACATGAGAAATATTAATCTAACTTCCCACATTTTTGTCATAAGTAGCTTTGTCAGAATGATAGAATAGTTATTTATTTGATTTTATACCACAAACATGTAGATGCTCTGTTGCTTTATTCAGCTGTAAGCTGCTCAAGAGTTAGACTCTTAGAAGTACAAAATGGCACTAGCTCCACCGCAACCAGTTAGGCTATTCTGATCTCTTCCATGATAGTGAAAATATAATAATAGTACGTTATAGGCAACAATTTGCTGTTGCTTCATAAAAATAAAAACCAGTTATCCTAGATAACCTAACAGTCAGCTCTTAAACTCCATAAACCATATTGTTACATTGCTATGTTGTAGATATAGTCACATAAATATATTCATAACCGCCTGCAAGGTGTCCTTGAAACTGTGAGTGCTTCCTAAATTAATTTGTGACATGGAAATCTATCTTTATCTTTTCTCTTTTCCTGTTATGTTTTGGAATCCTAAATGAATTCACACTGAGTATCCCCACATATCAGATGAAAAATATTAGTATAATTGCGTTGTTCTACTCACTTCTCTTTAAAGTAATGATGTAATCTGTCAGGCATAAGCAGGCCAAAATGCCAAAGTTATGTGCTCTTCTTTTATTCATAATTTAATATGACATAAATATGTGGCTCACATGTGGGCAGTTTATACCTAAGCAACAGTTTAATCCACAAGTTACTACAAATGGCTGTTGTCCTAAAAATATGCATATGGAGTAATTTGCAATGGATGAACATGCCTAACCTGGCAGGCTCTGTTAAGATAATTCAGGGCTAGAGTATGTCATCATGCTTTGGCCATTTTGCAATGAAATCCCTTGATGGAATTCTTGAAATAGTCAGAAATGATTGCCCAGATGCCAACAACAGAATTGAATAAACAAGCAGATGCTCTGACAAAATATTTTTCAAGTTAGTGTTTTCAAATTTTATTACTGCTTGGCCCTTGGGTTACTTCCAATTGCAGTCTTTGCCTAGATTTTGTACTCATTTCCAGGTATAGGAAGCAGTAGGAATAGTAAGTTCACTTTACAAACTAGGGAAGCCTTGCAAAACTGAAAGGATCATATAACTAGCCAAAAATACACATGCTGATGTCTGTCAAAGTAACTTTCAGCAAGCATCATCAAACCTCACTACTTGGTCCTTTCCTTTCCTTTCCTTTCCTTTCCTTTCCTTTCCTTTCCTTTCCTTTCCTTTCCTTTCCTTTCCTTTCCTT
>JANHFR010003024.1:0-12785 GCA_032468015.1 Mimophis mahfalensis | reverse complement strand
GGCCAGAGCCAGGGCTGTGGCCTGGGTGGGTGGGTGGGACCAACTCGATGTTACTCATCAGGGCTCTGCTTTTGGCCACAATGGCCTCTTGTAGCCCTCTGCCAACGAAAATAGGGTTTGGGGAGGCCATGCGTGGCTGGCCTGGGCTGTTTTTCCTGGCAGAGGGCTGCAGGAGACTGTCATGACTGAAAACAGAGGCTGGGGAGGCTGTCTGCAGCCTTCCCGAGCTCCATTTTTGTTGGCAGAGGGCTGCAGGAGGCCATCATGGCCAAAAAGGGAGCCCAGGCAGGCCGCACGTGGCCCTCCTGAGCTTCATTTTCATTGGCAGAGGAACCATGGGCCAGTTCTTCGTTGTTTCTAGGGTGGGCCCATGGGCCAGACCTAAGCACTCCATGGGTCAGATCTGCCCCCCGCCAGGACTTGAATTCGATACTCCTGCATTATAACATCATTGCTATATGAATTGCACTGGCTTCCCGGTACAAATCAAGCTACTAGTCATCACTTGCAAAGCCCTACATGGTGTAGAGCAAGTTTATTTGCAGGACCACCAAAACCTGGTGGTTTAGCATGGGCACAGTCTGAGTTCCGTTAGTGAAACAGTGACATCTGATGGGGCGTCAAAAGTGTGACTTCTCTTCCATAGCACCTATGAAAGTGTTCTCTTGCATAGCACCTACCTCATGGAGCAGCCCACCTTCTGAGATACAGATGATCCCAATCTTATTGCCTTTGTGAACATAGTGAAGACCTGGCTTTTTGTTTGAACATTGTAGCCAGGAAGTTATTTGAGTTATGGGTATGAAATTTCTATGGGGCTTTGATTTTGTCTTTTTTTTTTTCCTGTTTGCCACTCAAAGTTCCCTTGGTAGAGGGGCAGACATATATCTTTGTTTGGCCAACTAACAAACATTTTGAAATCACAGAGTATCTAGAGTCCAATTTTATAGGAACTCACAAAACATAATCATCAGCCAAGTATTACTTAATAGAACATAAATATGCAGTGAACCCATTTTTAAAAATGGAACCTCAGTACGTGTCTACTATGTGAATAATGGGTTTTCCTATAGAAAAGAATGAAATCCTTATATTTCAAATCTGTAGTCACATTTGCTGTGAAAAACGATTCTAGCATCTCGTGAATATGAAAATGTTGTAATAGTGCTATGTTTTTAAATGTTAAGAAATCAATAGACTCTACTGGAATAGATTATTTCTTTGATATGCCATACAGTTAATCCAGTCTAACATCTGGATCAGTGCCCAAACTATGACTGACAGTGATACATAAATCTAACTATAAAATAAGGAAGGAAGCATGAGAGATTCTAACCCTTTTCCTGGGTTGATCACATAAATATTTCCCATATGAACTGTATAATCCAAAATATCAAGACAAGTTACATGTGATCAGCAGTAGACCTCTGGGGAACCATGAAGGAAAGTCCTTCACATTTTTTGTTGGATGATTTTTTTCAAGTCTATAATAAAATATGCTACATGCTAAAATCCCATTTTAGTTAAAAAATTGCTTATCTTTAAGACAGCCGCTTATTGGCTTAATAATTTAAACTATTGATATGCTAAAAATGATGAAAATAAAATTATTTTAGTAACTGAAAGCAAAAAGTGATGAAAATCATCAAAATCTGTGCCAAAATAAAAATTTCTAAGCAATGAATTGGATACAACTTAATATCCTTAGAGTAGGAATTAATGGACTTAGTAGACTCATAGTTAATTGAAGTTCAATTGATTATTCTAAGTCTGGATCAAAGTGTTTTTTTCCCTTCATATCTAAATACTTTGCAGGATCTTTCTGGAAATGTTTTATTGATAATTTCTTTCTGTTGTGACTTGTATGTCATGATATCATTAAGAAAACAAGTTCAGAAGTTCACACCATGTGTTCAGATCTGCCTTACTCCTATTGTATAATTTTTGGTTCACAAGAGTGTAACAAACAGAAAATACTTGGCAAAAATATTCAGACAGGAAGCGTTAAACTAAAACACAAGACATTTAACTCATACACTCCCATATTCCCTCTTCTAGCCCTTTAGCTTATTTCAGTAAACATTCAAAAGTAACTGGCTTTTAAATCTGTAAACTGGTTAAGCTGATCCAAATGTGTTATGCAAAATGGGAAAAAATATTTTTCTATCTATTTAAAAATATACTCTTGTTGCACAATCAGCCAGATTGCATTTATATTGTATTTTAATTCATACATTGACAGATTATTCTTTATGTCTAATATAGAAAGATTATGCATTATGACTTAGATTTGATACATTTAGCATTATACCTCAATAAGCTTTGAAATAGCTATTTTAAAAGGCTGAGATATTCGTTCAAATCTGTTGTACAACAACAAAATTTACTTAGAAAGCACAAAATACTTATTGATGATATTCTTTTGATATTACTACACTGGTTTTATTAAGCATTTATTGTCAAGGTGTAAAAATAATTTGCTAATGGTTATACTAATGGAGGATTTCAAAGCAATCAGGATTATTATATGATCATTGTTATTTTGTTTTTATATCTAAAATACATAATAAATAAAAGACACATCTCATTAAGAGTTTTTTAAAACAGTGCTCGTTTGCATAATATTTTTACTTTTTTAATTTTTTAATTTTTATTTCTAATGCCGCCCTTTTCTGAAGACTCAGGGAGGCTTACAGTATATTCTGAAATTGCCTTCATCCCTTGTATAGACCTGCTTATTAAATCGGTGTTTTACAAAGTCAGCTTATTGACTTACAAAGTCAATTTATTGCCCCCAACAATCTGGCTCCTCAGTTTACCTACCTCTAAAGGATGGAAGGCTGAGTCAACCTTGAACCTGGTGAGATTAGAACTCGCACCAATTGCAAGCAGCCGGCAGCTGAGAGGAGGGCGGTTCTCAGCTCAGTGAGCTACCAAGGCTCATATGGCCTCACGACTGAGTTGTTCATATTAAATGAAGTAATTTTTGGTTGCACGGTCAGCCAGATGTTTTGATTGGATGTGGCATTTTTATCTACCTGTCAACCTGGGATAAGCAGATGTTGTCTGATAGTGTTAAAGGTATTGTCAAGGGTGTAAACTTTTATAAATAAAGCTGCCTTTTGCAATTTATTGCCAGTGTTTAAAAAGATGTCATATATATCTATATGTATAAAAGAGAAGTATTTGGTGTTTGTGGGTATGTCCCCAGTAGGCTCTTTCACCTGTGCACCAAAGTGGCCCAAACTTGACAGGCACCTACTTTGAACTCCAGAGACAAGCACTGGGGGGGTCAGGAATGTGGTTGACCAGTATTTATCCCCCAAAAAGGGTCCCAAAGTGGACACCCCCACACCTATACAGCAGAAAATCTGTACTGAGGATGTGCAGACAGTTACCAGGCAATGCAAGCAAACTCCAGCCAACAGAGGCAAGGCAAAGAACACTGGCAAGCTCTACTGAGCATGTGCAGACAGAGAGTCTCCAGCCAATAGAGGCAAGGCATGCAAATTGGGCAAAGAACACTGGGAATTTTAGGAACAATGGCTGAGGAGGCAATGGCCTTTGCTGCCCAGCTGTTTCCATAGGACAATGGGGTTTGGCACTGGGTCTTCTGAAAGTTTCCTACCTACAGCTGGATTTGGGGGAGGTGAGCATGGATGTTTGGAGGATGGGACACCCCTTTGCTATGGAGTTTCCCCTTCTGCTCTGGACTGATTCCCAGGGCAGAGGAAGCAGCGGGACAAGTTTGGGTCCAGTGGGGCCAACCGAGAATGGAGGAAGCAGCGGGAGGTAGTGGAGGAGGCGGGATGAGTTAGCCAGGTCTCACTACACCTGGGCAAAGCTGGGTCATCAGCTAGTGTGTGTGTGTGTGTGTGTGTGTACACACACACACACACACACACAGAGTACATATATACTGTATATGTGTGTGTGTGTTTATGTATTGGTGTATACACACACGCACAGCTTTCCCTTGTCACAGTTGTTCCATTTCTATCTGCACGTCATTCTATTTTGTGTTTTGTGTCTCTCTTTTTCTTTTATTCTGTTTTCTCCAGGAACTGCAATGTCCACTATCCAAACTTCTTTATGCTTCTTATTGGCAATTGTTAAGTCCGGGTGTAATGACCAATTGCTAAGTCTGAGGGGTAATTTTGCAGGTGCTTATCTGTCTAAGTACTAAAGTCCCAGAGCACTTATCATTGTCTATTACTTTGTGTAATTTATAGTCCTATCAGTTTTTGCTTGCTGATATTTCAATCCACCATTGTTGATACTCTGACATGCCCTTACTTGTAATCAGTCTGTGTGATCACCTTGTAGCAGCTAACTAGGTATTCAGCAGTTTTCAACTGGTACTCCAATATTGCAATACCATATTTTTCACATCCAGGGTCAAGAATTTGGATCCTTAATTCTCTACTTACAGTTATAATAAATAACTGGATTCACATACTGTGAGAAATGTGAAGGCAAGCATGAAACGATGGTGTGTCGCTTAGAAAACTTAACCTGCCACAGTGTATGAATCCAGCCAATAGAAACTTAGACCTGGAAATATAATCTCAACTATACTTCTTCCCCATTAGAGTCTGATAGCAGAACTGGAAAACCATGTGAAAGCATCTAAGCAGATTAGTCAGAATCCCATTGGATTCTGGAAGGCTCTTAAACATCAATTTATAGGGAATGTCTTATTCAGATCAAAGACAAAAAGAAGCTTTGGAGGGGGGGGGGGTCACATTCCCAAAATAAATGGACAATAGTCACATAAATCTAAGTTTAGAACTGCAGAGCAAAATAGATAGAAGTAGTTCAAGAAGCTTTCAGTACCAGCCATGCCTGAAACCCCGGATTTTTTCAGAGAACATAGATGTCCAAGCAGGATGCTTAGGAGATCTGCTGAATCAC
Organism: Mimophis mahfalensis; assembly: GCA_032468015.1. NCBI lineage: Eukaryota > Metazoa > Chordata > Lepidosauria > Squamata > Mimophis > Mimophis mahfalensis. The sequence continues at coordinate 7,871 of JANHFR010003024.1, read as the reverse complement.
CAGTTCTCTTGGGAAATTTAGATAAGAGAACATGCTGGAGATTTGGCAACTTTCCTTCTCACACAGGCCAACAGTGTGCTGGGAAAGATTCTAAGCAGATGCAGTCCCATGACTGTCATGAAAAGTTTTATAAGGATTTGTTTCAAAGCTTGCTATCTTTAAATTTAAAGAATTGAAAAATCTTACTACAGTTTTTTCTCATCCATACAAAAATAAAGATATTATAGTAACTAACGTTTCACATTAAGCAGAAGGAAAATTACTGGAACAGGCATTAGACTGCATTCTATATTTATCAAAAGTAGCTATCTTATTGTGCTTTTTGTTCTTTATTTTTACAACCATTCTTCCAAGAATTACAGAATCTTGAAATACCTTACAGATTGACAGAAAATAATTTGCCTACATTCCCATGGATTAGGATTCCCTTTATCCCCGCCTTTATGTCTCCAATTTTACTTCAAACAGCCACCATAGATAAGCATTGAAACATTCATTTCAGCAGAGTTTGTCTGGTACACTCATCACCAAGAACTTAAATATTACCAGTTCACTACATAAGCAGTTATACATTTGAAAGAATCCTTATTAATACTTTGGGAAGAAAATGCAAATGTATGAGTTATAACTAACTCTGTTCAGTGACTGGCTGCTTGGCTGAAGTTGCTGCACATTTTTTGTTCCAACTTTCTTCTTGTGTTATGCAGTCCTTTAACAAATCTTTTGTTCTACACATTTGAATAAATTAATCCTTTCCCATCCATCAGCCTCTTGTGGATCTGGGATTCTCAGTTCTCTTATTGATACTTTGTCAGAAATGATCATGATTGCTGTTACATGATTACATGAGTTCATGAAACCAGTGTGATGGAAGGGTTATGAAGTTCTGTCAGGAACCTCAACTTTAAGTTTTTGTCACAAAAATTCATTGTCCAGTCACTCTTTCTTAGCTTGCAGACCACATGTGCTCTTGCACAGATAAAGCTGAAAGAAGCAATGATACATGTATAGGAGTTCTTGGAAGAAAGGTGAAATATTACTGAACCACCAATGAAAACAAGAGAGGGCTAGCAAAAGAAGATTGAAAAGGAACCACCATATGCAGAAGCACTATACCACTGAAAATCACATGCAAAAAAATGCATCAGTGATAGACTCCTTTATCACCTGCTGGTCTATATAGATTTATGAGTCAGCAGGACAGTTTTTACATTTGCAGCGATATTGACTGTAGGTATCTACTAACCAACCATCCCTAATCTTTGCATACAATGAATGTAGCTTCCACTCTGATAAGAATGCATCATTAAATCCATGTTGAAAGAGACACTGCTTTTTCTTTTTATGTTCACTGGATTTCAGCCAGCAATGTCTTTCAATACTTCTAACGTATGCTATCTATCAGCTTTGAATTGATTTCTCCTACAACTGTGCTCTTTCAGTTAATTTCTATAGTTCATTTTTCTGTGTCGCTAGGTGGCAGAATTCCATTATCACAGCTAAATTCAAACTATAATTACATTCAAAATAGAAAGCTCTTTGTATTGGTTTACCAAAAGAAAATTTACTTTCAAAGTACAAAATACTTAATGATAACATTCTTTTGATATTAGTACATTGATTTCATTAACCATTTATTGTCAAAGTACCAAAAGAATTTGCTATTGGTCTTTCAAGATAGAGGAAGAAAATGAAAGACAACTGGTCCTTGACTGCTCTAAACTTTATTTTATTTTAAATACTAAAAATAAACTGATATAAAATGGTTCAGCAGTAAACTCTGGCAGTCCTCCAACTACTATAATATATCATATTCATGAATCAATGAAAAGACAATGAAAATGTCTCCTTATTCCTTATTTGTTTCTTAATAAAAGCAAACTGTATAATAAAAATAAATGTCACTGAATCAAAGTTTCTGAATCTTTATATATGCACAGGATAGAGAAAGCATGATCTTTTGCTTGCCTATCAGACCTAATATGCTGAGTTTTACTTGGTTGTGCAAAATGTAGGGCTGCTGATAATTATGATTATTTTTTATGTAGAATAATCCTGCATTATGACTTAGACTTGACATAATCAATGTTAGGCACACCTCAAAAGCTTTGCAAAGGTTATATTTTAAAAAGCTAAGATACTCATTAATATCTGTTGTTCCATTTTTTATATATTAGTACACTGATTTCATTAACTACTTATTGTCAGTGTTTTTTTTAAAAAAATACTATTGGTTTTGGTTATGCTATTGGGGGATTTTAAAGCAATTTAGAATTCTCATATTCTGCTTTCACCTATAAAATGCATAGCAAGTAAGGGACATTTGTAATCAACAATATTTTAACATTGTCAGTTTGCTTAAAATGAGACAATAGCCTCATGACTGAGTTGTCCAAGCTAAGTGAAAGGTTAGGTGTAATTTTTCCCTTGCAGCCATAAGTTTACTTCTTTGCCAAAACTGGAAGAAAAGGTATTAAAAGTCTCTCATCAAATGAGGTTCTGCTCATTCGAAGCCTAGTGCAGAGTGTCCTTTCAATGCCATTCAAAAGTTCAACAGAAGCTAAAATCAACATTTCAAAAGATACACATGTATATGGGGAATCTCTTTGTACTTTTCAAGATATCAAGGTAGGAATATTTTAAAATGATAGTTTTATTAAAAGGTGCATCTGATAATACATTTGAAGAAGTTCTGTAAGTACTCCAAGTGTTCTAACTATCAAATTATACTATACATAGCTTTTCTTTCTTTCTCTACACACATGTACAAATACATACACTGATTAAAACAGGAAGGAAGATACTCTTATTTTCTTACCTTGGCAATCTGCAATGGCTGCTTTTCTTCCTTGCCACCCTGAAGTCTGAAACCCCAAGGTGCCCCTCCAGTCATAGTGATGCAAATATAATCCTGTACACCCATTATCTTTCTGGGAAAATCAGTCAATGTTCATTTAAAAAAACAGTATCTCTGAAAAATCCTGCAGCTGGAGATTTGCAGCTGGACTTTGCCTTTTAGATGGTGTTAGAGAGGAGAGCAGACAGGATCACTGCTGTTGGCACTGCCTGTGCTCTGCACTTGGTTAACACAATCATTGACTCAGAGCAAGGAAGAGCTCCCGGTCCAAGGGATCAGCCCACTTTTTTCGTCAGATTTGCTGTGCTCAACCCACCTTCCTGGTAATGTCAAAGGAACACAAATGAAAAGCACTTGGCTGTGAGGCAAAAAAAAAATCCAAGAGCATTTGCCTGGGACAGCTAAATCAAAACAGCCAGGTCAAAGGACTTGTTAATCTCCCTGCCATGATTTAAGACAGAGAGTTTACTTTTGAAAGTGGTACCAGACTTGTTAAGATATAGTTGCAACACATTCTGTGTCTCATAACCCAAACAAAGTGTAGGAGCGGGAGAGGAAAAAAGTCGTCTTCCTCCCCAGTTCTTCATCAGATACTAGCATGAAGCATCCCACTGAGAATTACCCACAGACCCGCTGTGATAGGATGTTTACAACTATCAAATGACAGCCTGAGTTTTTGACATATGCCTGGTTCTTTCTGGCATAAATTTTCCACTGCCTGGATTCACATCCCGCATGTTAAGCCATGGTATGTTCAAGTGATTGGCTGGTTTTGAACTATGAACTAAGCAATGACTCATGTTTTACAAAACTCAATTCAATGCAACAAATTAAAACCAAAGCAGTATGTTGTATACATGTTCTTTTTCCAACTGTTATGTGTGAAAGCTACAACCTGTATTTGCTCCCTTAAAAAAAATTAAACAGCAAACTGCAAGACTTAACTTTTACATTTTAATACAAATGGAGGAAGATCACATTCATATCCAAGGAGGTGATTCAAGTGACTGAAGATCATAGCTGTGGCCGTTCAGATCTGCAATTAACAGGAACACAAGAGAAATAGCAATGGTGAATTATGCTGGAAATTTTGCTTCAGAATGTTATAAGGAAGAAATAAAATCTGGGGGAACCTCAAGATTAATGGACAAGAATTTATTCTCATTCCTCAATTCTTGTGACAAATCCATATTCCCACCTGATGCAAATACATGTACTGTGAGGTCACCATGCACCTTTCAGGGTTTTTTTTTAAACATAGTTAGTAATGGACATTTATTTTTGGAAACTTGAATTGCTTCAATATTCGTTGGAAGCCAGGCATGATCATGCCAGGAAATTTTTGACTTATGTTACTGACAAGTTTTTCTTTTGGAGGAAAAAGGAAGTAACAAGGGAATCAATTGATTTAATAATAATCAATAGCAAAGACTCTGTTGAGGAACTAAAAGTAGCAGGAATTTTGAAATTCTGTTATATAATGCTAAAAAGAATTTAAAAGGGAGGCCAAGATGAATAAATTACAAAAAAATGGTGGGGATGAGGAGGAAGAAGAGCAAGTGATGCTAAAACTAACTGAATGAAACGAAACTGAATGAAAGAAAAAGTGGAAAACAACAGGAAAAGCCAATATGTCTGGAAAATTAAAATGATGATCTTTTTTTAAACATTTATTTTAAAAAGAACATACGCAACTTGAAAAGGTGGACATATTACCATATACAAAGGTGCTTTTTTAGGAGGCAACTGGACTTCATTTTTTCTTTTGAAGATGTTTCATTTCTGATCCAAGAAGGATGGCATCTTGGATGAGAAACGAAATGTCTTCAAAAGAAAAAACGAAATCCAGTTGCCTACCGAAAAAGCACCTTTAGAACAACCATGACCTGCATGACTGAGAATCTCTACAGACTATTACCATATACAATTAATGTAGAACAACAAATATGGTGTGAGGAAAGCTCAGGATGAGCTGCAGTTGGCAGAGCCGAAAACAGAAACAAACAATAATATGTTCAAAATAAAAAGCCTGGATGACATAACCATGAAATTGCTCTATAGTTGGCTCAAGAATCATATAAAGACACCTGTGGTTTCATATTAAATGGAAATGCTAAGTATGGAAACTAAATCCTAAATCCTCTGCTCTTCACTATTTTTATTAATGGCATGAATGAAGAGATGGAAGAGACTATTTACTAACTCTTCTGATGACACAAAATGGGGTAAGATAGACAATACCTTAGAAGATTTTTTAAAAAAACACAATCTTGACTAAGAAATAGTACAAAGGTATTTAAGAGGAACAAAAGCAACAAAATGAAATTCACAGATACAGAATGGGAGTGGGGATGATCCTGGCTAGGTATATATTATTGAAAAAGTCTTGGAATACTTGTGGGATTGTGAAGTCAGCAATTCAGTAGTGTAGCTGATTGCAAAAACTTGAACACAAGTATAGTTTTCAAATCACATAAATAATGCTTCCACTTTATTCTACACTGGTCAAACTTGACCTTGGCTATTTTTTTTCTAGTTCTCAGCACCAATTTTTAAAAAGTTTCAGATAAAGTGGAATAGTTTTAGAGAAGAATAATGAGGATGATGACAGGACCAGAAACTAAAGCCTGTGAAAACAGAGGAAAAAGATGAGAATGTCAAATCTTCTCAGTCTTGAGAAAAGAAGAGAGGAAGACTTGCAGTTTGCCTCTCCAGTGGCGCTGGGGAATGATTTGCAGGGCGCTGCAGGCGTGTTCCAGTTCTGCCAGCCCAAGGGCCTCCATCACTTGTAGGGCCAATGAAGCACAGAAGAGCTGCCAAGTGGCTGAGGGGAATTTTTTCTCCCCTCCTCACCGTGGCATTTTCTTCACGCCAAAGGCTGGTACAACGCAGCCAAAATGGCCATCACAAAGCTGGGACATTCTGGAAGCAAAGAAATGCAGGAGGAGAAGTGAGAATCCATGCACTGTTGCTGGATGGGTGAGAGTTCATTATTTACCTATTTCTAGCCTTGGAAATAGTGATTAGCAGAGTCCTTCTTCTGACCAAGACGGCATGTGCAGGGGTTTTTTTCTGAGAGCTGAAGCAATCCAGGCTCCAGTGGATTTAAAATTAAGGCTTAAAAGTTTTGCAAGGAACTGATTGGACTTGGCTTTAAGATATCAACAGAAGGTAGACTATAGTGGATATGGAACTAGAATGCAACCCAGGTTGGTATCAAAGAATAAATGAGAAGCTTGATAATATTTTAGACATGGGTCAGGAATTACATGAGTTGCTGGTGGCTTTTTGTGAAAAATTTACAGCTGTGCTGAATGAGACATCAAGGAAAGAGGAGAAACATCGGGATAGTAAAGGGCATGTGGAACAGCAAGAGGCAAAGAACTGAAAGATTTGGTGCAGCAAAATGATAAACAGAATGCGGAGCAAGAGCTTTCATTGGAATGTAGGATGCAACGGAAAGAACTTTTTGAACTGGAGTGGCAAGCTGAGGGGTGGAAGCAGAAGCAAGATGGTGATGACATATTACAATGAGGATCATGGAGTTTAATGGACAATCAAGATGAAGAAGACGAAGAAGCTAGAAGTGGAAACAATGAAGTGGAGGCTGGGAAGGAGGTGGCTTGCTAGAGGAAGATTGGAGTCATCAGAGGACGGCGGCGAGATGATGGCTAGAACTAGTTTTTTTTTTATTTTTCTGAAGGTTTAGCCTGACTGCATTATTATTAATGGGAGAATTTTAGAGGGTTGCTAGAATTTTAAATCTACTTATGCTTTGGTAAAGTCAGGTTAATTAGCTAATTATAGAATCATTTTTAAGTGCTGATTATTGTAAGGTGGGGGAATGAATTCTTTGTTTTTTCTTTCTCTTTTCTCTTCTTCTTTTTTCTATTTCTTCTATCTGTCCTTTCTTGCTAATGTGTTTTAATATATATATAGATGATGAAATGAAATGAAATGAAATGAGATAGGTTAAGCTGTGTATCAAAATAGTCTGGAGAAATGATTAAATGAAAAGATGGATTGTTATTAATGATGTTTAGAAAGTGGCAGCAAGCCCTGAAGTTTTCTTTTTAACAATGATGAATTACTTGTCATTTTGAAGCTTGCTGTCAGAGCGAGGGCTTTTTTTCAGGATGGGAGTTAGGGAGGGCTGATTCCTTCAATATTTTAAACAAAGTTGAGTGATCTATAATAACAGTTTGATTAAAGGTATAATAGGGGTAGATGAGATAAAGCTGGGAGTGTGACATGGTTTAAAGGGTATTAATTGGAGATTTTCAAAGTGCACAATCAGAATGAGGGAAGGAACAATGCCCAAAGAAGGGGAATACAGAGACCCGAGAGAGAGGGAAAGTCAGATAGAGTTACCACATATACTCGAGTATAAGCCGACCCGACTATAAGCCGAGGTACCTAATTTTAGACTTGGAAACTGGGAAAACTAATTGACTTGAGTATAAGCTGAGGGTGGAAAATGCAGCAGCTTCAATAATCAAAATAAATACCAATTTATTTACCGCACTGGCAATCAGCTGGGAAGTGTGGCAAGAAGCCAAGCCAAGCAGAGAAAAGGGCCAGAAAAGCGTGCCCGCACAGTCACCCCCGAATCCGGAGTTTGGGGTCGTGGGACGCCAGGGCCTCACATTTTGGCAAAATGGACCAGCGCTGAAGGAACTGTGCTCGGAAATCCCACCTATCAAGAGTGGCCGACTCTCAGCTAGCTGTCAACAATACGGAGCAGCAATCAGCATGGCCTCCAAACATCACGTTTTTTTAAATATATATTTTATTAATTTACAAAGTTAAAAAAGAAAGATATACATAAACCAATTACAAATTACAAATCTTACACCCCCCACCTTCATCCTTCCCCACACCCCCATAACAATGTTTAGTCCAAATACTTTCCCAACATTCAAGAACAAACCCATCTACTTGTTCCTATTTATAAAATATCTTGCTGCATAGGTTAACAAATACCCCAGTTTAAACCACAGTTAATCAACCATTA
>JANHFR010003023.1:9973-24695 GCA_032468015.1 Mimophis mahfalensis | reverse complement strand
GCGGGGGGTTTGTGGGGGTTTGGGCAATCCCCTTGCTAAGGGTCTGCTAGGTTCGCCGAACCCCCTAATCCAATTCCTGGCTGGTCCCACCCTCCCCGGCAGATTTGGACAGTGAAGAGGTTGGGGAGGAATCTGGGCCAGTCCTGGAGTCTGGGGAAGGCTCTGACGAGAGCGCTACATCTGAGGCAGAGATGGGGCCAGGGCCATCTGCCAGTTATCAGCTGCCTTCAGAGTTGGACAGCAGTGAGGCACAAGAGCAGCTGAAGCCTATTTCCAGTATGTGCATATGCAGAGCTGCCAAGAGACAGGAATAGCTAAAGAACAGGGGTCAACTTGGGAGTAAAGCCACAGGTGGATGGTGAATGACCACTCCCCTAAGGAATAAAGAGCAGCGAAAGGGGAGTAGTGTTTGTAGGAAACAATTTGTTCCATTTCTGAACAGTGAGAATCTACTCTGGCAGCTCTCCAAGCTGGATAAAGGTCTGTAATTAAGAACCCTTTGAAAAACAGTTGGCCGGGACTTTGCTGGAGAGAAATTCCCTGTAAATAAAATAAAAAGTGGGGTTTTAGTACAAGGAGTTGGCTTCGTGCTTAGTGGGAAGCCTAGGCCAGAACATATGTTCTGTTCTGTCCTGTCCCATGCCGTCCTGTGCCATCATCCCAACCAGTCACCTCCTCTCCCATCCAGTCCCTTCCCTTCTTACCATGTTCAGTCCCCTCCCATTCCATCCTCTCCCACTATGCTAATCTTCCCGACCACTGTTGTCTTTGCACGGTTATGAAAATTGGGTTTTTCTAATGGGCAAACATTCTTTGTGTAGGCCATATGACATTTGACTGTATTGTCATAGCTATATCAATTTGGATGCCATAATGGAGGAGTGTAAAAAAAACCAAGGTGGGCATGTCAGGATCATCACTGATATGAAAGTCAAATTTAAATTTCTGAACTCTGCCAAATCTCAGATACAAGATTCAAAAATTTGTATGTAAGTAAGACAAGGCTACACCAAAATTATAATAAAACGAATAGCAGTGGGCTAACATTTTTAGACTCACCAACACAGTTGTATCCTCTTTCTTTTTTACATTTTCTAGAGCAACCATCCCCATCTAATAGGTTTCCATCATCGCATTCCTCTATAAGGCTCCTATGAAAATAATATTAGCATTCTTAACATTTATATACTAGTCCATACTTTTGGCCTAAGCAGGGAATGCTGCAGCTACAATTCCCAGTGTATTTTGCCCAATTTGCATGACTTGCCTCTATTGGCTGGTGAACCTTCAATATGCATGCCTTGCCTGGTAACCATCTGCACATGCTCAGTACAGGTTTTCTGCTGTAGAAGTGTGGGGTATCCACTTTGGCACCCTTTTTCGGGGACAAAGACTGGTCAACTGTGTTCGTGACCACCACCACCCGGGCATCATTTCTGGAGTTCAAAGTAGGTGCCTGTCAAGTGTGAGCCACGAGTGCACAGGTGAAAGGGCCTATTTGAGACATACCCACAAACACCAACACCTAACACTTCTCTTTTATAGATATAGACTTAGAGCATTTGGAACTCATGTGCATTACCTTTGTCACCTCCTTATCAAAGCTCTTCTAGGGAAGGTCATAGCTGGCTGAACTACAGTATAAGCTCCTATTTTAAAAAAATCAATTTTATTCTTACTTGCACAGAGAGGCAGAGTTACCATATTTTTTGGACCATAAGACACACCTGACCATAAGATGGACCAGTTTTTAGAGCAGGAAATCAAGAAAAAAATATTCTGAACCAAATAGTACCAGTATACTAAAATATTTAGCTCCGTTGTTCTGAGAGTGCTTGCCCCCGCTCGTGTGTACACTGGACAGCATTCGGACAATAAGGCGCACCCTCATTTCCCCCCCACTTTTTTGGGGGGGGTGTGAGTCTTACGGTCCAAAATTTACGGTAATAGGGAACTATCCTACTTTTTGTTGCACACTTGAAAAAATAATTCTTCTTTGATGAAACCAAAGGGCTGAGCTAGCATTTTGTTTTGAGTCCCACTGAAACCAAGAAGATTGGAATGGGCATTCCAATATATCTATATCTATAAAGCGGAGTGTGGGTGTGTGGGTGTGTATGTATCTGCCATATACACTCTTCCACCCCTGCACCAACCTCGCCCAAACTTGCCACGCAGATAACTTACCCTCCAGCGACAAATACTATGGGGGATCTCAGATGCCATTGGGGGGGGAGCTGTGCCCCCTAAAAAGTCTGCTGAAGTGCTGACCCCAAACCCAAGCTACTACTGTCCAGCGGGGATGGAGGAGCCAGAGGCAGAGGTGACTGCGGGAGACCGGCGATGCGGGAGGGAGTCCCGGGAGACCAGCTGTGATGTGGGAGGGAGCACCAGACCCAGGATGATGTTCAAATGGCTGGGAGCAAGTGGCGATGGGGGAGGGAGCCTCAGAAGACCAGCTGAATGTGGGAGGGAATGCAGGTCTCGGGATAACTATTTCTGTAGTTATGGTGATTATCCCACATGTGGTCTTTGTTTTGGCTAAAACCACATTCCTTGGGGTAGGTAAGCAACTTCTGGTGAAGACTCCTCCCTATTGTCTTTTGCTTATTTCTTTTTGGCTCTTGTTGGAGGCAAGACACATTTTTACCTTAAACACTATGTAGACAGGCTTTTATTTTATTTTCTTAATTAAAGTTTGTTTTCCTGGCTTGTGTTTTCACGTTTATTTGATTGCAATGAATCTCATCGATCCACTCCTCTGGAAGAACTTTGTCCAGTGTAACAGTGAGCAGCAATGGGGGAGAGAGCCCCGAGAGACCAGCTGTGATGCAGGAGGGAGTGCCGGGTCTAGGATGATGCTCAAATGGCTGGGGGCCAGTGGCAATGGGGGAGGGAGCCCCAGGAGACCATCTGCAATGCGGGAGGGAGCACCAGACCTGGCACGAGGTTCAAAAGGCTGGGGGTGGTAGCAACAGGGCAGGGAGTGCCAGGGCTGGCAGGAGCTGTGCAACCAACCCGGGCAAAGCCAGGTACCAAGCTAGTATGTATCTATGTATGTATGTATGTATGTATGTATGCATGTTTAGGCAGGCATTTAAACACTCATGTAATCTGGGCCAGAAATTCTTTAAACAAGAACATTCTAAGGGTCTTCCTGGGGCACTATGAAGAAGTGCAGTCCGAGTTATGGTACTATAGCAGTCATTTTCAAAAATTGGAACTTACCTGCTTACTTGCCCATCCCCGCAGTAGGAAGAGCCATGGATGTGGAAGAGAGATGGGGAGGCTTCACTTATAGCAGCTCCTGCTCTAGCCTGCACTTGGTACTGGTATCGCTGGCCTATTGTGACTTCCCTGGGGAAGTAAGTAAGCAGGATTATACCTTATGACAGAAGGAGGCCACCTCTACATTGCACAGAAATGCACACTAGGAAAAAGCAGTTATGGTCCATAGACTCAAAGTACCTTACTTCCTCCAGTGACATATTTCCACATTCCAAGGATACCTCATCTATATATATGAAACAGAAATGTGGTGAGGCGTGTGTGTGTGTGTGTGCTCTATACACTCCTATACGGAGCAACCAATCTTGCCCAAACTTGGAACATCCATACCTTGGTGTTGGGAGGTCAACACTGGGAGGTCACAAAAGCCTTTGAGGGGTCTTTCCCCCCAAAAAGGGGGGCCAAAGTGGACATTTCACTGCCCCATGGACATTTCACTGGCAAGATCTACTGCACATGTGCAGAGGGTTACCAGGCAAAACATGGAAGTCCACAAGTCTTAAACTTGTGTTTGAAGACCCTCACTTTTTTGAAGACCCTCACTTTACAGACATCTCTTGGCCACTGTCTTGTCCTGGCATATAATCCCATACTGTTTCTAGGTAGACATCAGGAAAACCAACCAGAGTTTATAGATGTCAGTGATATGTGATGATTCTTCATACAATCCCACTTGTGTGTCTTAGGTTTTCAAAAGGGTTTCTCAATCCAAAAGATTAGCAACTGCAGTCAATGTCATAGGTACCTGACTGTTAACAACCAGAGAATAATGTCTACCACAGGGGCCTTCCAACTTGGCAAGTTTAAGACTCGGGGACCTCAACTCCCAGAATTTCTGAGCTAACATGACTGGAGGAGGAATCCTGGGAGTTGAAGTCCACAAGTCTTAAAGTTCTCAAGTTTGAAGACCTCTGATATATACAGTACACTAATCAGTAAAACTATGGGCCTTCAAACTTGACGGCTTTAAGACTTGTGGACTTCAACTCCAAGAATTCCTCCTCCAGTCATGTTAGCTCAGGAATTCTGGGACTTGAAGCCCACAAGTCTTAAACTTGCCAAGTTTGAAGACCCTTGGTCTACCATATCAAGGGATGAACGTGAAAAAGCTGCTGACATAACGTACAATAGATATGATACTTTATAAAACAGAATAGAAAACACTGCTGGGATTTCATATGATACTTTAAAATATTCCACTGAAACCATTACAGATCCCAGTACTCAGGCAAGATTGTTTTCTGGTTTGAACAAGAAATAATTAAAGGGAAAGCTATCGCTTTGGAATCTATATCTGGCAAGGAACAATTTGCAATGGAAATTTCCAGAGAGATTTGCTGCTGTGTCAGGTGGAGGCAGCTTTCTGTAAATTAACCAGATACCCTTACGGAGCATAAGTCAGCAAATAATGTGATATTGGAACTAATCAGAGGTGGTATTCAGCCAGTTCTGACAGGTTCCAGAGAACCAGTAGTGGTAATTTTGACTGGTTCAGAGAACCACCTCTGATTGGCTGACACCAGCAAATACCAGCTCTGATTGGCTGACTGCTTAGCTACGCCCACTAAGCCACCCCCACAGAACCAGTAGTAAAAAATATTTGAATCCCACCACTGGAACTAATTATGTAATAGATAACAAAATACACCATTCTGTTGGAGTTAAGTAATAAAAAAATTATGTGAGGAAGTATATGTGCACATTTCATGAGGCAAAATTCCTTTGGTTGTAGTGTAGGAACAATGCTTGTAACATATCTTTATAATATCAAAATTATTATATATAAGGACCAGGGAGACCTCAAATTGAGTTTCTTGGAAAAAACATTATGTTTTTAAAAAATATAAAATATCTCTATGAACTTGTAGAGCTGAATAAGAAAAATGAAAATCACTTTCAAAAATATATTTTATTGAACATTGTAAAAGAAATTTAATGTGCCAGTATTAATACTATAGTTTTTATTCAGCACTGTCATAAATACCCAGGCGATGCTGGGTTATCAGCTAGTAATAATAATAATAGGAAATTCATGTCAGAGAAAACACAGCCAGAATGGCCCTGGGCTTTGTCTATTAAGCTGTCAAAAACAGACATGGCCAGATTGGCCCAGTATATCCAGCTTGTTCGCTAACATACAAATGGTTCCTTAGAAATGCCACCCCAACAATTGAGGCAGAAAATTCCTACATGAGATCTAGAATCACAGAGGCAGCCAAAGAAATTAGCATAACATCAATAAAGTGTGGCCACTTAAAATCTGCAATAATTGTGTTTTCATAGAAATCTTCCAAAGTATATATTTATTTGTTTTGCATTAATTGTTGTTGCTGCTTTTCTGATTCCAAGTGAGAGGAGTTTTCCCCCGAGTGGGAAATTCCTGCAAGCCTTGTCTCCAAGTACTACAGGGAATCACTGCCCTGGACAACTTTCTTCCTTTGCAACAGTTTGTAATCATCCAGTCAAAATGTAAAATGTAAGAAATCTATATTTATAAAACCGAGGTGTAGGGCGTTGTGTATGCGCCCTATATGCTCCTCCATGCCTGCACCAATCTCACCCAAACTTGGCACATATAAACCTTACCCTCTTGAGATGAGCACTGGGGAGGCCATGAACAGCATCGGGGGGTCTGCACCCCCAAAAAGGGTGGTGAAGTGCACCCCCACCCAATAATGTCCAGCAATGTGTACTGAGCATGTGCAGGGGGCTCTGGAGGCTCTGGAGGTGGCGGTTGCCAGGAGGAGGCAGCAGCAGCAGAACATGCTGGGCCTGGGCAGACCCAGCAAACAGCAGAGGAGTTGCCAGGACCAGTGTGCAAGGCCCGGGGGAGGCCATGGGAATGGGGGATGCAGTGGGATGCAGCAGAAGAGCCAGCAGGAAAATTTCCCAGGCCCAGGAGAGGCACCAGCAATGTAAGCAGCGGTGGTGCAGCAGCAACAGGGCAGGCAGCAGGGGTAGGGCTCCCATTGCCCCATGACCAACCCCAAAGTCTGCCTGCTCCTACAATCCACAGCTGAATGCAGAGCAGCTGGAACAGCTGATGGGCGCAACATTGAGCTTTCCATTCAGCACCAGTCAGCTGCGGGTTGTAAGAATAGGCAGTCTTTGAGGTTGCTCCTGGGCCAAAGGGAGCGCCACCCAGCCAGCTAGGTGCTGTGGTGTTCAGGCGCTTCCGTGATTAGTGCTCATCGCCAGTGCCAATGAGAGAGCCAGTGGGAGCCTGAAGAGTGGCGGAATGAGTTTGCCAAGCCCCACTATACCCGGGTGAAGCCAGGTATCCAGCTAGTGTAAGGATAACATTGGTACAGCTTTTATATGTTTTCTGCTAACAATGAAAGACTGAAGAAATTGGAGACAGGAGCAGCCAACTCAACAGTGTTAAAAGCAGGCTCAATGATAGGGGGTGAATAACAAAGAAGAGGGGGTCAACCTATTCTCCAATCACCTGAATGCAGGACAAGATGGAAACTAATGGATGGAACGAATTGAAACTAATGAAGGAGAGATACAACCTAGAAATAAGGAGAAATTTCTTGAAGTGAGAACAAGTAATCAGTGGAGTGGCTTGCTTTCAGAAGTTGTGGCTGCTCCATCACTGGAAGTTTTTGAGATGAGACTTGACAGCAGGGATGGGTCTCCACTGGTCTGACACCTAGTTCACTTTATGTGCGCTTCATGCATGTGTGTGCCACATGTGCACTGTGTTCCATTTGCTGAGACGCACCACAGCCGATTGGCGTGCCTGAGCTGTTTTCCAGCTCTGCCACTTCTCAGCTGTTTCCTAGCCCAAATGGAACACGCACGCAGCACACAGAAGCATGCTTGCCACACACGTGCGCTGTGTGCACATTCCATTTGGGCTAGGAAACAGCTGAAAAGTGCCGGAGCTGGAAAACAGCTGATTGGCGTGCCTGAGCTATTTTTTGTCTCTGCTGCATCTCAGCTGTTTTCTAGTCTTACTGGAACACACACGCAGCAATAAAGGATCGCTTAGAACAGTGGTTCTCAACCTGTGGGTTGGGACCCCTTCGGGGGTCAAATGACCCTTTCACAGGGGTCGCCTAAGACCATTGAAAACACATATTTCACTACAAATACAGGTGTATGTGAAAATAATTGTATGGTTGGGGGTCACCACAACATGAGGAACTGTGTTAAAGGGTCACGGCGTTAGAAAGGTAGACAACCACTGGCTTAGAAGCATGGGTGGATGGTGGCTCCACTTTCAGCTGTCCACAGCAACGCTATCAACCGGTTCGCCTGAAGCGGGCCGAACCGGTAGAAATCCACGCCTGCTTGACAGCCATTTGTTTGAAATGGTACAGGGTCTCATGCTTGAGCTAGGAATTAGAAGGTCCGTTCCAACTCAGTTATTCTCTTCCATTATTAAGCAGGGTAGCACAACTTCTCCAGCTACCTACAGGCCAATATTTGCAACATTCTGACATTAACGTCAATGCATCTTAAAGTTCGAATGTTCAAGTATGTATCAATCATCCCACTGACTCTACTTTCATTGGACAGAACAGTGGAATTACGATCCATTTTCTACATAATACAGTCTGATTTACTTTTTTTTCTGAAAGGGAAAAAGTTGGAGTCTTATTTACAAAAGAAAAAAAGAAAAGGGAAGAAAGAAAATGGAATACACAGGAGAGGGGGCCAGAATGCTCTTGCAGAAGCCTTTGCATTCCTGAACACTAATCTCTTCACTCACTTGTCAATAAAAGTTCTTCCGGGTTGCATCACCATTGCTGGGGATCCATCTTGGAATGGAGGGTCCCGTAGAATTCTGTATCTCACAGGTTTGCAGTCTGAACAAAGGAGACTGTGTGGTGTGGAGATCAACTGGGCCGCGTCTATCTCCATCTTCTCATCAAAGGTGTAAATCTTTATGCCCGACACCTTCTTGGTAACATTCAGTTTCACTGTGAGGGGCATATCACAGAATGTATCCATTGGTCCAAGATGTACCGAATCCCCCTGCTCTGTCAGGATCTCAATGTCAGACAGAGCTTTGGAATTGGTGGAGAAATTTGTGGTCCATATCAGCAAAGAGTCAGAATGGACAGGATATAGGAAGTAGAGTTCCAAAATGCAACCAAGGGGCTTAAGGCAAGGAGTGGCCATGCTCACATTAAATAAATTAAATTCAGGGCTCCAGGCCTGCAAACTGGTTTCACAGGGTTGGGTGACATCTGGAGGACCTAAAAAGACAAAAAAGAATGGAAGGGTTTTCTGGATAAGCAAAGTAAAGTGAAATTTCAAAAGCCAGGTCATAGGGACATGAGAAAAGAGATGTAGAGATTTGGAAATAAGGTTTACCTTCTCTTAATGAGTCAATTTTTTAAAATCCACTTCAAATTTTATTTCTGATATCAACATATAAATAAACTAGCTGATAACTCGGCTTCACCCAGGTATTAATGACAATGCTGCAGCCTATATCTCCCAGCATTCTTTGGCCAATTTGCATGCCTTGCTTCTATTGGCTGGAGAGCCTACAATTTTTATGCCTTGCCTGGTAACTTGCACATGCTCAATACAGCTTGGCAGTGAAATGTTGGAGAGAATGTCCACTGTGGCACCCTTTTTTGGGGGGAGGCTCAAAGGCATTTATGAACCCCCCAATGATTGTCTCTGGAGTGTTGTCAGGCTCCAATAGAGTTTTGCCATATCCAGCACGACTTAGACACAGGGTTCATCCAAGTTACTGTTTATTAGCAAACTCCATGTTGGTAGATTGAAACAATTCCGAAACTGATTCAAAAGTTTCATTTCCCCTAGAAGAACATCAATCCAACCACTCCCCTCAATACGTAACAAATCACATTAACCAATCCCCCCATAGCTGGTTGGCGCGCATCTGGATGCCCGCCTCGTGGCATGACCTTGAACTAGTCTAAAGAATGTGAAGACGGTTAGATCCTCCCTAAGATGATTGGCAGTTCAAAAGCTAAAGTCATCTCGGGATGTGCCATGAGGAGAATAAGGCTTTTGGAACTGACACGTCTGTACCTGGCACGTCTGGGGCAGATTGGCGTAGGGCAAGGGTTGGCAAACTTCAACAATCAAAGAGCCATTTGGACCCATTTCCCACAGAAATGAAAAGACCGGAAGCCACAAAGCCTGGGTGGCTGTGGCCAACTTACCGTCACTCACTCCCACCCAGTCACATGACCTTCCCAGCCATGACTAACCAGGTTTTGTGGCTTCTGGGAAACAGGTATCTCTTTGTGTGTGTGTGTGTGTGCACACACGCGCGCACCTCTGCTTTTCTTTCTCTCTCTCATCTCTCTTTCTCTGTCACTTTCTCTCTCTATCTCATCTCTCTCTCTCTCTCTCTCTCATCTCTCTCTCTCTTTCTCATCTCTCTCTCTCTCATCTCTCTCGTTGTCTCTCTTTCTCTTTCTTTCCCATCTCTCTCTTTCTCTGTACCTTTCTTTCTCTCTCTATCTACTTCGTCTCTCTCTCTTTCTCTCTCTCATCTCTCTATCTCTCTCTCATCTCTCTTGTTGCCTCTCTCTCTTTCTTTCCCATCTCTCTCTTTCTCTGTGCCTCCCTTTCTCTCTCTATCTACTTCGTCTCTCTTTCTCTCTCATGTCTCTCTCTCTCCTGTGTGTGTTCCCTCTTGAACCATGTCCAAAAACAGGCAAGGGTTGGGGGATTTTTTTGTTTTGAATTAAACGGCAGAGGCATGACACCCCAGCTCGCCTGCTGGACTGGAGCAAGAGTGGCGGAGCGAGAACAGGGACCGCGAGCGCCACATGAGCTTTTTTTCTTCTTCTGCCTGTTCTGCCTCTGGAGGGTTAATGTTTGGCACCAAGATGCCCAACCTGCGACAGCCATCCCACCTTAAAAGATGTGTGAATGAGGTGGAGTGGCTGTCGCAGGTTGGGCATCTCGGCGCCAAAGATTAACCCTCCAGAAGTGGAACGGGCAGAAGAAGAAAAAAGCTCACATGGCGCTCGCAGTCCGTTCTCGTTCCGCTGCTCTTGCCCCAGTCTAGCAGGCGAGCTTCTGCTGTTTAATTAAAAAAACAAACAAACCAACCCTTGTCTGTTTTTGGAAATGGTTCAAGAGGGAACACACACAGGTGAGAGAGAGAGAGAGATGAGAGAGAAAGAGAGACGAAGTAGAAAGAGAGAGAAAGAGAGAGACCAAGAAAGAGAGAGAGATGAGAAAGAAAGATAGAGAAAGAGAGCTCAGAGAGAGGGGGAGAAAGAGAGAGCCGGCGTGCCTGCAAACAATCCTGTTCCCAGAAAAGCTCACGTGGTGTAGAACTGGGCTCCACCTCCTGGCGAAATGAGCGAATGAGGGATGCAGCGGGGAAAAGGAAGACTCTCTGCTGCCCTGCGCACCCAAAGAGGACCACCCCCTGCTTCGCTGCTCTCAGAGGAGGAGACTTCAAGGCATTGTTTGTGGCTGCGGGGAGATAAGAAGCCGCCGCTCTGGGCTGATTCCCTCCCCCGGCTGAGGAAAGGGAGAATGCCTTGAAGCCGCAAATGCCTGAAGAGCCGCACTCAAGTGGCCAAAGAGCCACATGCAGCTCACGAGCCGCGGTTTGCCGACCTCTGGCATGAATCAATGTAAATCTGTTCTAACTGGAAACAAGTTATGTTCCTATGCATGCAATCTAAATTTGGTTCCCACTTTTTAATTTATCTTCAACTGATAAATTAAAATAAGAAAATGGTAAGAGAACACCTGTCTGACCTTAATGAATATAAATCACCAGGACCTGATGGATTATATCCCAGAGTTTTGAAGGAGCTGGCAGATGTTATCTCAGAACCATTCATTCATATCTTTAAAAAATCTTGGAGCACCAGGGAACTACCAGAGGATTGGAAAAGAGCTGAAGTGGTTCCCATGTTTAAAAAAAAAAGTGGGGGGTACCAGACCAGGAAACTACAGACCAATCAGCCTAACATTAATACTAGGAAAGATACTGGGGAAAAAATAATAAAACAGCAGATCTCTGAACATCTAGAAATAAATAAAGTTATAACTAGTAGCCAGCATAGGTTTGTTATAAACAGATCATGCCAAACTAATCTTATTTCATTCTTCGACAAAGTGACTAAATTAGTAGACCAGCGAAATGCTGTGGACATAGTATATTTAGACTTCAGCAAGGCATTTGACAAAATAAACCACTACCTACTTCTTGGTAAACTAGAAAAATGTGGGATAGAGAGCATCACCACCAGATGGATTTGTAACTGGCTGACTGTACTCAACAAGTAATCCTTAATGATTCTATGGAGAGAAGTAAGCAGTGGGGTACCACAAGGTTCCGTCTTAGGCCTCGTACTCTTCAATATCTTCATAAATGACTTAGATGAAGGAGTAGAAGGGGAACTCATCAATTTGTAGATGACACTAAGCTGGCAGGAATACCCAACACCCCAGAAGACAAGCTCAGGATTCAAAAAAATCTTGACAGACTTGAACAATGGGCCCTATCCAACAAAATAAAATTTAATGTGGAGAAAAGCAAGGTTTTGCACCTGGGCAGAAAAAAACAAAGGTACAAGTACAGATTAGGTGGAACCTGGCTCAAAAACAGTAACTGTGAGAGGGACCTTGGAGTCCTAGTGAATGATCACTGAAACATAAGTCAGCAGTGTGCAGCAGTAGTCAAAAAAGCTAATACAATCCTTGGTTGTACAAACAGAGGCATAGAATCAAAATCGCATGAAGTATTAGTACCACTTTATAAAGCCTTGGTAAGACTGCACCACGAACTGCATCCAGTTTTGGTCACACATTACAAAAGAGATGTTGAAACTTTGGAAAAAGTGCCAAGACGAGCAACTAAGACGATTAAAGGCCTGAAGACACTAACATACAAAGAACAGTTGGGTTTGGCTAATCTAGAGAAAAGAAGGCCCAGGGGGGACATAATAGCAATATTCCAGTATCAGGAGCGGGTCAACTTAT
This sequence comes from Mimophis mahfalensis, assembly GCA_032468015.1. Classification (NCBI taxonomy): domain Eukaryota; kingdom Metazoa; phylum Chordata; class Lepidosauria; order Squamata; genus Mimophis; species Mimophis mahfalensis. Next base: position 12,458 of record JANHFR010003023.1, on the reverse strand, counting down.
TTTCCAAAGCATCAAAGCAGGACAAGAAAAAATGGATGGAAACCATTCAAGGAGCAAATCAACTTAGAATTAAGGAGAAACTTCCTAACAGTGACAACAACTAACCACTGAAGCAGCTTGCCATTAGAAGCTGTGGAGATTTTTAAGAAGAGACTAGGCAGTCACTTGTCAGAAATGGTATAGGGTCTCCAGTTTGAGCAGGGGGCTGGACTAGAAGACCTCCATGGTCCCTTCCAGCTCTATTCTGACTCTGATAAAAAAATAAATGCTATTCCTTCTAAAAGCAGAGATTTCATTTTTTTCCTATTAAAAAGGTATTTTGGTTTTTTCTTTTCTTTTCAGTTACATTTAAGGACTGAGGAGAGAAAAAAATAATTCTCCTTCAGCAAAATTTAAATGGCCTTCTGTTACTATGGTTACTCTGAAGACATTCAAATCCTGCCTACATGATGCAACCAGCCAAAATGACTAGGCACAAAAATTGTAGTCCCTCTGCAAAAACCTCCCTATCCGGCACTTCAAAGCAAATGACCAGACGGCAGAATCACTGTAGCTGCAGTATATACTGTGAAAGTTTGTTTTCACAGGGTCAAAAGTAAACATGCAAAAACAAGGAACAGACAGAAACTAGCTCTCCCACTCCAAAGAGAATTCTGTCTAGCAATTTTTGTACAGTGAGCAGTAGAAAAAGGCACAATAAATGTGACACGGAGTATTCCATAAATAGAGCTCATATCTGATACACAACAATCACTGGAATTCTTTCATAATGGCTTCACAGCTTTGCTACAATCAGTCTGCTTTGTCTGAATTGTCACGTCGAAGGAAATATAGACGCTTTTAGTATTTTGGCTTGGGGTTTCAAACTCCAGCTCACCAATGCGTCATGTTATGAAAATCAACATTCTCTATGACTATCTAATTGTTGGTGTTGCAGAGTAGCTTTGTTTCAAGAAAGCCCAGAGAGTGATAACTTCTCTTCGGAAGGACTCTTAAGACAACGTTGAAACACCAGCCAGGAAAGCTGCAAACAATGGGCTATTATGCGCCCCTTTCATCTGGCCTGTGGAGGGGGAGCTTTATCGGTGTAGCAAATTACAACATAAATTGCATGAGTGGTTGGTGGTGGAAAGATTGTCTGCTCCTGCACCATGCTCAGCAGGTCTTAAAGGGAAAGGGCACAGAGTTCCTTCTCTGCCTACTGCTTGTTCCTCTTCCATTTGCCTCCCCTTTTAGACAAAAAGCAATTTAGGATACAAGAAATCCAGTACGTTCATATAAAGAAAACGCAATTTTCCCCCTACAGCATAACTATTCATGCACACACTGGGATGAATACTGTTAGCTTGAAAAAACCCTATTATTTCAGTAATGATCTAAGGAAAGCACTGAAGCCTCTCTTTCCAACCCCCCCACCCCAATGCATTGTAATTCACATCATTCACCATATTGGATGACTTATTACTCTTCTCGGTATCATACATGCTGTTGGAACAAGGAAAAGCTTGGTCAATAAGATCCACGGGCAGGATTCAGATATCTGATTTTCATTACCCTGAGTGAGTGACAAAATGTTTAAGACTTAAAAGTACCGAGTAAATGTTATGGCACGGAAAAGAAGCTTTCTTCTTTATCAGAAGCAGAGGGTTCAGGATATTGTGTTTTGCTTAGCAGGAAAAACATCTACAATACACCAAGAACATATCCAGGAGGTTTTGCCCTTTCAGGTCATGAAATGTCATGAACACCTGTCAACCAGTCAGTCCATCCCAAAATAAAAAAAAGTATTACAGGCAGAGAAGAGTTGTAGGAATGTGTTAGCAGGGCAAATAATTTGAGATTCCTGCTCTGGAGAGCTAGAGGTCAGAAGTAACCAAACTCGGGATCACTGGTCAATCTGACTTAAAGGAAAATTGCCTCCCAAATTCATGGTTGCAGCTGTTACTCCTTGAATGTACTTACCACTGAATGATCCAATTACAGGGATTTTTTGTAAGTTCCTTTGTGTTAGTATGGAACCCCTAGAAACTGCCTAAACAAATCCCTGAAGTTTTCATGGCAAAATTTCAGACACACTTCTTTTCTAGGGCTGAGCCGAAGTGATTAGCCCCAGCCATTTTTCATACCTAAGGGTGGACCATAACTCACAATCTCCTGGTTTCAAGTCTGGTGCTTTTACCACTACAACAAACTGGTCCCCTCTAACAGAAATGTTTCAGTCGTTCTTGATTTAGTTATATATATTTTTTCATATGTAGGATGAATGATATTATTGGCCACTTACTTTATACCCTTTGAAAGGCAAAAATCAATCAGACTGTCAACGCCCCAGTGAAGGTTTTCCATTTTTCAGATCAGCACCCAAAATCCAAATTCTTCCAAGTCAAATCTTTATTAGGAAACCCCTACTTCTTAAATGAACAGTGCAAACAAATAGAAGAAAACAATAGAATAGGGAGGACCAGAGATCTCTTCAAGAAAATTG
>JANHFR010003022.1:123087-134299 GCA_032468015.1 Mimophis mahfalensis | reverse complement strand
CCTCCACCCACAAACCCAAACTGTGGCTAAGATATATTGATGACACATTTGTTATCTGGCCCCACGGAGAAGAGAAGAGAATTTCTATTCCCATTCATTTAGTTCATCCAACTGTAATTACAATTTAGTAGCTTAATAAATCTATGTTTGGTTTTATTTTGAAGTGTATAGTATAATAGTACATTCAGATATCTATTTTGATATATTAACAATTCTAAATTGAAGGAGCAGTAGCCAAAGTTGGAAAACTCATGGACATTTTGTTGTTTGTATCTGTAAGTATCTAGTGACTCCAACTGTTTTCATGAAAAAATAAATAGTTCAGGCCTCATTATTATTTGCATCATGAAATTCCAGACCTGTAGACTAGACTGGAAACTCAAGGTAAAACATCCTGGGAAATGTTTTCCAACTAGTTCCAGAATATTGAGAAGCAATGGATATAGACAGTTATGACTGACTTGACACAAACCTTACCTTTTAACACAAATAATATAGCACCTGCCATAAGCACCTTAAAGCACCATGGTTATAGGAGAAGCAAAAAATCAATTTGCTTTTTATAAGGCTTGTATTATTATTTTTAATGAATGATAAATACTTGCACAGCTGTTCAGCTGTTCAGGAACACTGGTTGCTTTGTGTAGGACTCCAGGAGAGTTTCAAAATGAATGGTGACTTGAAGAACTGCAGTCTATGCTTGATTTATTCCTTCTCCCTTTTCTACTTCCTTTCTTTTGTGTATGCTAGATTCTCATTCCTAGTGTTTGTAACATGCTCTGGGAGCTCTTTTAGCTAAAAAAGGGTTTCACATAAGAAATTGATCAAACCAACAATCATTTTTTTTAACAACAGAAAAGCTTACCCAAAATGATTCAGGCAAATGTCATTTCACCCCTGGAAATAATTCCCTTGATGAACATGTTATTGGACTTGTGGAAATGCTCATGGTTTTAAAATTATGGATCACTTTAATATTATTTAACCACTATTGCTTATAAATTAAGTACTTTGGACTATGGCATTAATTTTAGCAACAGGGAAGTACTGTAACTGGGCAATATACATAGCTAAACATTTCAAATTTGGACTACAAGTTTGATTTAAGACTGTGGCACATATGCAAAATTATTCTGAAAATTTACTTTTAGAGACTAATATCATTTATTATGGACAGAGGCTGTTCAGCTGAATAAATAGTTACTGCATTACATTATGCTGCATTTATCATAACTCAATATGTGTCATCAAATATATTTTATACAGTGGGAAAGATTTAGAATTTGTTATGATTGTTGTTATCAAAATGTGAATGTGTTAAGATGTGAAGGATACAGATGATAGTTTTCCAAAACTTTTCTTTTCCAGAGAGCTGGCATTTAGCACTATGAATATTAAAGAATTGAAAGTGCAACTGGCAGATTGTCAACTTTAATTATTTATACAGTATTCAATCTGTACTAGTGATACTTTAAAGGACCGTTATTGCTGATGGTAACATTTCTACTTCCTTTTATTGAAACTGAATTTCACATCAAAGATAATGGCTTGCATCCAGAGATCCAGAATTGGATCCCAGTACATGGGGTGCTTTAATGGAAGAATAAATGGAGGTAAAGGAAGGGAATTATGTAAAAATCCATCATTTTCTCTCTATCCATTTTCCTCCTATTAATATCACAAACTATTTAAACAAATAGCATTTCCATAGTTGTAATCAGTATAAGAATTCTGGTAAATTGATAGAATCACCTGAACCACTTTAATTTGGATCTGAACTAATGGACAGAGACCAGAGTTAGCAAGCTATGTCAAGAAACCATTATCATGGTTTCTAGGCAGGATATCACCAATGTATAAACTACAGTACACCCTTAACCTTTTCTGAACCAAGGCATGAATATGAATATCTATAGATATGAATTCTCTAGATATTTAGAAGATAATAATTGCAGATTAATTTTACTTACAAATGAAAGGCTTTACATTGGATCATTGAAACAATAAAACCTCTTCAGCCCTATCCCAACGATAACTGGACTTTCTGGTTTTTTTTTCTTTGAAGACGTTTCCCTTCTCATCCAAGAAGCTTCTTCAGCTCTTACATTTCCAGAAAAATTGCAGACTACAGGAACACGTCAGTTTGAGGTGCAGAAAACACAGACTCATCCCCAACAGCTTGTGCCCGTGTTCAATGGTAAAGGGACACAGGGCAGAAAACATCTTTGGGAAACCACAGCTCCAACTGGGAGAAGGGTGGTATAAAAATTTGATTAGATAGATAGATAGATAGATAGATAGATAGATAGATAGATAGATAGATAGATAGATAGATAAACTTCTCAATGAAAGAATAAGTTAGATTAATTTTACTATTGAGGTCTTCTTGAAAGAGAGTGGAGCACAATCTCCAAAAGCTGAAATCACTTCTACCAACAGAAGAATTAAAACAGGTCACAGAATTTATAAAGAAGGCACAACTAACACAACACATCTTCAATCATACGTTACAGAAGATGCTTGCAACTGGGAAGATTCTGAAAACCACCCATATCCACAAGAAGCTGGATCATCTTAATCTGTCTAGTGAAACCCTAGGCTGCCATCCGTCTCATTTGGGCCAGGAAGATATCTGAACAGGGGACATGATTCAGAAAAAAAAATACATTCCTTATCCCATCATTTCAGTCAATATGCTAAACCCACCTCATCTAATTGTTGTATACAGAAGAGGCAATCACTAAGTGTCATATTAAAATATATAGAGAGATACAGTTTAGATTCTTGATCTTAATGACTGATTATGTTTTTTTTAATCATTTTTCAGACATTTATGTAAAAAGCCAAAATACTGACCTAGCTATTTATTTTAGTGGTTTATAGGTACTGGGAATAAAGTCTCAACAGAAAGGACAGTATGGAAGTCATCGAACCTATGAATGTGGAATCAAGATGCTAGTGAGAAAAAAACCTATTTTTCGGAGTATAAGATGCACTTTTTCCATCCCCAAAAGTGGGTGGAAATGTCTGTGTGTCTTATACAACAAATGTTGCTGAAGCCCCACCAACTGCTGGCCCCCATCCTTCGGCCTCTTCCTCCCAGCAATTTGCCTCCTTGCAGCAAACAGCAAACAGCCGTTTCAGCTTCAGCACAGCCTGATTAGCACAAGCAGCTGATTGTCGAATGATTGGCCACTCAACCATCAGCTGTTTCAGGCTGCAGGGATTGCCATAGCCTATTGTCACCTCCATACGCCCCATTTTTGGCCTCCGCACACCCCATTTTCTGCCATTCCTATCCCCACCACTTAAAAATGGGATACGCAAAGCCTGAAAACAGGTCATGTAGAGGCTAAAAATGCAGTGCATGAAGGTGGCAATAGGCGATGACAATCCCTGCAGCCTGAAACAGCTGATCATCGGGAGGCTGATCCAACTGACAATCAGTTGTTTGTGCTAATCAGGCTGTGCTGAAGCTGAAAGAGGCTATTTGTTTGCTGCAAGGAGGGAAATTGCTGGGAGGCAGTGGCAGATTTTTTTTCCTTGTTTTCCTCCCCAAAAGCTAGGAGTGTCTTATACTTCAGAGCATCTTATACTTTGAAAAATATGGTAATTGTAATAAACTCTGTGCTAAATCTGTGGGCATTTTTGAAAATTATGGTTGTTATAATACATGCTGTCCTTTTCAAATATGTTTCGTTTAGCCCAGAGGAACTAATCCAGCCATTGGATAAGAGCAGAAAAGAGAAGAAAAACTATGGCTGTTTCTAGAACACATTGAAGATTCATTCTCATTGCATTCAAGAGAAATGTTGTGTAAAATTATCCTTATATCTGTATGATACCATCAGTACATGTGTATGGCTATCCATTTCTTAATGCAAGTAGTAAAATAAAGTTATTGAACTGCAAGGCAAATATTTTTTCTTATTGACTCCCTAATGTAAGAAAGAAATTACCCCTTATTACTCTCCTCACTACTACCTGAAAGATCAATAACAGGACAGTTTAAAAGGTATTGGATAGAAGCTGAAGGTATTCTGTTGATATTTCACCAGGGAGTTCTGTTGATGGTGCCCTTGGGGAATTGGTTTCTTGAATTTGCAACCAGCTTACCGCAGGATCTACATATGCTTGGTAGATAATTCAGAAATTCTTGGTTCCAAGAAATAATAATAAGCAAATATTTTTCTTCAGAAATACAATGTGATAAATTATTTGTTAAGTTTAAACATGTTAAACTTGGAAGCAAATATTTTTAAACACAGTCTTCCTGAACTGATTTTTATTTTATTTTTACTTGCTTGAACATATTAGTAGAGCATTTCATTGTATATAAGAAGTGTTCCTTCCATGTGGGTTCTGACCTCTATCAATTGCAAACCCTGAATTATTTTAATGATTTAAGACCATTTGTGTTTTAATCAATGCAGATTAAGGCTAGCAACTGCATTTCTTCTATTTTTTCAGATATCCAGGCACTTTTAGAAAATACTAACCTTCTTTGAATTTTATTAGTCAAGACAGTTGGACCTTCATTAACAGAAATAAAGGATTTCAGGCAACAAGAAAACAAACCAAACTAGGAGAACTCTGAGTTAAGAAGAGACTGAAATTCAAGTCATGTGGGATAAAGATGCCACATTTTTTTTTTCATTCAGGCAGTTATGTAATGCTTATGATGGGCAGAAAATCATTAGGTGCAATTCTTTATATCAAGACAATGCATTTGTCTCATTTCTTGGAAGTGTTAACAAGATGTGTTTTGGAAGGACGTTGTAACTTTAGAGATGGGTATGAAGACAACTATGATTTGGCATAATCTGTATTGTTTTGTGTTACAGAATTTCTCAAAATATAATGAAACATAAATGTTCTTCCATGCATTTACACTGGAGACACTTTTTAAATAATTTGCAGTAAATGTAATTAATTCAGACATAATAATGGAATATGGTTAGTTTTAGAAAAATGTTCCAGTCAGGACTATTATTGTGTTGTTGTTATTGTTGTTTTTTTGCCTGGTTTCCCTATGTGCTTAAAGTGGTGAATCAACTACAAGCATATGGAACCTATAGCACAAACAGTGGCAGGCAATGAGCCATGTCACAGCATTCATTATCTTGGGCATTTATGGGAAGTTACAGGAAAAGAAAAAGAGGTCATTCTTGCTAGTTCCTTGGAAATACCAGACCAAGTATTTATTTATCTTATTGATCAAAGTTTAAAATCATCATCTCCCTCACAAAAGCACCAAACTTCAAAAGTATACAAACAAAATATTAAAACATATTAAAAAGGCAAGGATGAGCTAAAAATTAGTTAAAGTTAAAACTGCATTCTCCCCTATCAGCATCAAGAAAGGTCACAGAGGCATGGTTTCATATCCTTCTGAAAGGTCAGGAGAGTAAGGATCCCACTTCACTTCTGGATGAAGATTGTTCCACAGGGCAGGGACAATGGCAGAGAGGGCTAAAGAAGGAGTAGCTTGTCCACGAAATAGTCTCTTGATCATGGCTAAGATAACTGATATCATCAGGGATGATGTAGGAAAAGGACTAGGATACCCAAGGGAAAGGGTAAAAAGAGGGTTCAGCTTAGAATTATCATGTAGTCCTAAGAAAGCTTCCAACTTCCTTTGATTGCCATTAACTCTTGCCTATCTCTAAACAGGTACTGACTATTAGTTGAAAAAATTCCTGTGAATAGGCTTTTAGAAATAAATCCATTTGAACTTTCACATGTGGAGCAGGTTTTCCATGCTTGACAGATATCCAAGCAATTAACCTACACATGATCAACACAGTAGCTATTTGGATGGTACTTCTGTAATATTCCCTCCCTCCTCCCCGCTCTCCTATCATTCTCTCTCCACCCCCCAATTGATTTCTGGAATTTGCTGACTTGTCTTCTCTCTAGTAAATCAGTTTCTCTGGAATACCTCCTCCTTGAAAGCATATGTTGCATCATAATCTCTTGACTCATGTACAGTACATCTATGGATATATCTTTTTCATTTCTTAGGACTAAGATCTTTTTCTCTTTCTACCTGTGTCTGTGTCTCTGTAATTTCATTTATATATTGGAAGTTGCATATTCTTGTCATCAATATTGCTTGATAAAATGAAATTAGAAAATATATAGCAAAACCTTATTTTTGCTCTTTGCTAATAGTGTAATGGAAAGTCAGGATAGGTCTCATAGTTAATATATCTTGGAGGAAAAAAAATTGCCTAACTCTCATAAAGTATATTTGCTTTCCATTTCATGACAGTAATGCTCTAGTTATATTGAATAATTTCTTTCTTTATTATTATTGCTTTTAATGATCTCTGGTAGTTAATTTATTTTACACAAGGTGAAAAAAATTGATTGCTCAAAAATGGAAACATTTTTTTCATGAGCCTCATGCAACTAAAGTATTTTTTTTAAAGAAGGTTAGTTAGAATGGCTTTACAACTATGTGACAATTGATTAAAAATAATCCTTATCTATAAGAATGATTATGACTTTTGCAAAATTTATTATATAACATGAAAAAGCAGCTGTAGTTCAGTTAGAAAGGTATCTTTTTAAAACTTTGCAACTAAGCTTAAAAAAATGTCAGGCAATAGGCTCAAGTTAGATTCATTTCATATAAATTGTAGTATGCCTGGGTTATAATACTTGCAATGTCTATTTTGCTTTGGATAATTTCTATTAGCTTTTATTATTATTACCGCTACTGTCAAGAGTGGTCCGTAAGTTGCCATGAGAACTTTCTCAACAGCTTACGTAACATAGTGCTCTTAATACAGGTGTTCTCTAAATAGCAAATGAAAAATATTTTGCACTACCAAGTGCTACTAAATAGTACTATTGCTAGGCTTCTTTTGGGTACAAGCAATCTTCATTATTTTCAGGTTCCCTATTTGAAAATTTGCCTACATGTTAAAATTTATTTATAAACCAAAATTGACACACATGATATGTTTGGGGGTAATTTGCACATATGTGCAAGGTAGTTAACATTTTGAGTTGCTGCTCTGCATGTGTCTTCTCTGGTGTTATTGCTGATTAAAATGGCCCTCAAGCCTAGTGCACTGAAGCAGGTTGTGATGTGCTTCATAGAGAAAATATGTATGCTAGATAAGCTTTGATCATGCCTGAGTTACAGTGTTGTTGGCTATGAGTTCAATATTTTTTAAAAAATAATTTTTATTGTATTTTTTAGAATATTACATACATCTCAGAATCTCCACCAAGTCTGTCCCAGACAATTTATCATACATATATAACTTGATCAAAATTAACAATTCTCTCTACATAATATCTCTAATAATAATCCCACTCATTAGCAAAGTAGGCAAGTACAGAAACAGGAAAATAAAAAGAAAGAAAAAGAAAAAAGAGCAAAGGCAGAACCCTAGTCTCCTATTTAACATTTCTTCTACTTGGTTCCAAATAAAAGCTTATACCTTAAATTCCCATAATTCTACTATTAAAAATTAGCATATATAGTAATCCTCATCTTAAATACTATCTACCTCTCCATTAAAACAATCAACAAATAATAATCAGATACAACAAGGTGTTAGCCTATATCATTACACAGTTACCAAAATAATTATTAGCAATTTTAAAATTATAAAAATAGGAAATAAAACACTGAGATCTCAGCCTAATTGTACACACATTCCTCTTATTTAACTATTTTAACCATGTATATCCTTGTATAATATTACCAAAACCAACATCATCTCAGTTTCCCCCAATTCATTCACATCTAATATTTAATACAAAATGCTTCAAAGGTCAAAAATTTCACTATTAAAAATTTAAATATATATTCGATTCCCAGCTTTAAACTATGGCAGTAATAAACAGATACAACAAGATTCCCAACCAATCATATTTAAATGGCACCCTCTTGTTGAACAGTTCTACTCGCGCATATCATTACTCCAAGAAACAATCATTAATCCAATTTTTCCCCAGTTCATCCAGTTCTAACATTAATACAAAATACTACTCAAAACCTAACACCACTGTTGTATCCATAAATCTAGTATTAAAAAATTATATATATATTGAATTATTTACTTAGAAACTATTTCTCTCTCAATTAACATAGTCATAAAATATAAACTCTTACAACAAGGTTTCAAACACACGTTAGTCCGACTCCCCCCTTATTTTACACTTAATTACAGTTTAAACCATATCATCCAAAGCTATTTTCCTCATAAATTGCTAGGTGCCTCCAAATCCTCATTCCTAATCCTGCAGGGAAAAGAGAGAGAGAGAGAGAAGCAAAGAGAATCAAAATCAGAAAATCTAAAACAAACTAACCAAACAAAAAATCACAGCAAAGCGCCTCACACATTTCATAACTCTTGGCAGTCCATGCTTAACCTTCATCTTCCTTTCATTTACCCCATTTCAGTCTTATCCTTTGGGTGCTGGGCTAGGCTGGCTCCCTCTTCTTCCATATCCCCAACTTCGAGGTTCTGCACTGCAAATCCAGCTGTTATCCAGACAAAAGGTTGACTCCTCACACTGCCATTCTGTATGCATTGAGATGCAGCCACCATTCTTCTCTTCCGATTTCCTCCGTAACAATAGGACCCAACTCTTGCAATCCACAGACCCAGCAAACCATCTGACCTCATTACCATATTCACAGCCAAATAGTTCCAAGCCAAAATCTTCTCCGAGGCCCTGTTCACCTGCCAGGAAATGTTTAGCTGCTTCTGCAATTCTTCCTTGGCCATTTCAACATTAACATTCAAGGCTTCCTCCCTCATGGCTGCAATTCTTAACTTTATGGCTGCAATTTCATTTCAGCTATGCTTGTCCCACCTCAACAGGTCCTGTTCTCTCCCAAAACTCCAACCATTAAGTAAGTTCGCTTCTTTATCTGTCTTTAGACTCTATTTGATGGTTGGGCCATCCAATGCCCTCTTTTTCTTCCTCAACTTTCATTTGAATTGCTATATTAGTTGAAAACAATTTTTTGTCTTCCAGCCCAGTCAGCTCATTGTGTAGTTCCCCAAAATTTTCACTATTCATGTTATCTTTATCAAAACGTGCTTCAACTGCAGCAAAAATATCCAAAATCAATTATTTAAGCTCCAATGTGGTTGTTTCCCATCTCCGGGATCTGCGCCTCCCTGAATTGAATCCAATGCCATATCCAAACAACTTTGCAGCTCAAGAAATAGGGGAAAAAATAGTCTCATGCGAAGAGTGGATAGAACGTACAACTCACTGCTAAAACTTGTATTATAACTCACATTGCTCCTATCTTGCCTCTTAATCTGCCTGTCACAGACTTGGTGTTGCCTTCTTGTTCCAAATCTTTCCTGCTGGGGCTGGTCTGGCTAGGTTGTGGTCATTTTGGCCACTTTCAGTGCTGTAGGGATGAGCAACTTTCTCGAGCCCACTTCAAGAAGTTAATTTATCCCCGGGTCCTCGGAAGGCATTCCCTTCATCCTTATAGGACAAATTCAGTTCCCAGAGCCCTGGGGACCCCCCCAAACAGCAGGAATATTGGTGGTTTTGTGGAGGGCCGACAAAAACATACCCATCTTGCAGGTTTTCAACCCCGCCCTCTCTTTCCAGCCCCACCCTCTCAATATTAATGAATCGACAATATGGCATACAGTATGCCAAAAAGGAAGAGGAAATTCATTGATCTGCACATGAGGCCATTCCAGAAACTGCTATATCTGTGTGTGATGAATAAAAGATGGGAAAGTGGCTGCATCTGCAGATTCATGAGAGATGAATGATAATAAAAGCAAAGGGGACAGTGTTGTTATGAAGCTGAAATCCAACAATGAAAGTCACTTTATCTAGGCTCAGGACAAGTTAAACTCTTTCTTGGGTAGTGCTGGTTGGCTTGCATATTTCAAAAGATAATATGGCATAAAAATGATAAATTTGTACCAGTTCTTGAGATAGTTCAGATAAGAAGGACAAGCCATCAATATTAACACTACATTTATGGTGAGGTTATGATAACAAAATCTTTCAAGTCAAAAATTATTTTTACTTTTAGTCTCCAGAAAACTAAAAGGTCCATTTTGATATGCTTCCCATAGCTCTTTTCTGTCTCTAGACTGAGATACATTTTGCATGACAGTTATCTTGTTTGTACCCCTTCCTCCTGTCTCCATTAATAATTCTTATAAACCATCACAACATGCAAGGTCTGCAGATCAGGAGGCTGCAAAAAGGTTTAAAGAGTAACACAATAAGTGTTATACAAGAAAATAGTTACGTGAAAAAGCAGGTTTTCAACACTGATGACATTGGCTTGCTTTTCAAGATTGTTGGCAAATGGACCTACACAATATAAATAATCTACACCAGACCCTACTTGAAATCTTTCAAGACTGTACAAACTTACTATTCTGTATGAATGCCAAGGGCAACTTTAGGTGCAAACCCCTAATGATATCAAAAAGCCCCAAATCCACAAACAAAAGGGAAAAACATATGCCATTCCATTAGAGATGGAGCAAAAAGTAGGGATGAAACCCAAAATAATCTGGGTTTGATTCCATAAATGTTTTACCTCAGAATGCTATGAAGAATTAGAAAATGCCCGCCCCAACATAGAAGCTCTTTTCATGTCCTGAAAAACAATGTCTCTTATCCAATCTCTTGATCAGGGCTTAATAAAATCTTTCAAGGCACAGTACACAAGGGAACTTTATAATAAGGCTTGCAAGGCCCTCTGTGCCAACAAGGAAACATCATGATGGAGTATTAAAGGTCAGTCACTATATGCTGCCTCATTGATTATGCTGGCACAGCCTGGGATCAGAAGCAGGCTACTATCAATATCTGTTTTGTTTTTGTTTTTTTGTTTTTGTTTTAAAAATGGTTTGGAAGAACTGTATGAACATTTCTAAAGTCTTTGAAAGTGTCACAAAAAATATAAAGGAAAGTGTCAAAAACATAATGAAAATCGTGACCCAGACCTCAGGCATTGAGGAAAAGAGTGCAGCAGAACTTGTACAATGTAAACCTTAGGAGATACAAACCAAGAATCACCTGAATGATCAAACACAGGGCCAACTGGAGCAGTCAGTTGATTTTGATGAGGTTAAGCCTCCCAACCCCCACACTCAGCAAGTAGAGCAAAGAACAGAGCCGTGGTGGTGTAGGGGTTTAATGCCTCTTAAAGTAATACCAGCTGCCTGCAATTAGTGCAGGTTCGACT
>JANHFR010003019.1:71196-81586 GCA_032468015.1 Mimophis mahfalensis | reverse complement strand
CATTCTTGTATAGTTCTTCTGTATAGTTTTGCCACCTCTTCTTAATGTCTTCTGCCTCTGTTAGGTCCCTGCCATTTAACTCCTGCCATTTCTAAACAGCTCTCTGACCATTTATTTCCACAATCTATATGAGAAACATCCAAGCACATGCAACCCAGATGTAGTGAAATCCTAAAAATGCATACTTAGGACTGGAATCTTAGCATTTCTTTCACCCAGCTTTTCTAATAAGCAAAGCATCTGGGTCATGTTTATTTCATATCAAATGTTCCCCTAGCTCAGAATTATTACTGCATGACACTGAATCTTTATACCATGACAAGGTCCACAGTAGTGACTGAGGTACCCTCAATGTGGAGAAAAGCTCTTACCTTACAAACATATGCAACAACAAGAGATGGGTCCCTTTCAAGTATTTGTCTCCTGCTGCCTTAAAAAAACCCCACAACAGACAGATTAATCCTGTGTTTCAAAACCAAAATACACCTAAAATTTAAAATGTCTGTTTTTTACCAAAAGCAATAAGACAACACAGCATCTTTCTAGAGCCATATCTTATACATTTCAGCAGACATGCCAACAATGTATATATACAATCTTAATAATTTTATTTCACCCCTGAGAAAATCTAAGATTCCTGAATTTCTATCTTTTTTTTTTTTTTCAATTGTGGGGTGTGTGTATAATAATGTGTGTGGGGGCTTAATAATGCAGGAGTGGGAATAATACCGTCACCCCAGAACAATACCACATGCCAGAAGAGTATTTTATGTAAACCAGCATGGGCATTACAGACCCCAAAACATCAAGACAAATATTAACCTAGGTACAGCAGAACCTCTGGTCATAACCGTAATTGGTTCTGTAAGTTCGGTCACAACCCAATTTGGTTGTGACTGGAAGCGAGACTGACTGAGCATGCACCTACCAAAAAAAATGGCGCAGAAGGGGAAATTGGCACAGAAAAGGAATCGGCCGCAGCTGTGTTTGATCACCACCCGATTTTTGAATCGTGACCCAATTCAAAAACGTTGTGGATTTTTTGGTCTGAACCCGATTTGGTCGTGGTCAGAAGTGTTTGTGACCAGAGGTTCTACTATATATTTTATGTAATATTTTAAAAATATTAAGACATTGTCAGGGCATACATTCCTAAATGTATCCAGTTTCTGTGGTAGTTTCTTCCGTGAAATATGGATGGACACGTTTTTAAACTTCATGCTGAAATTTAAATTATACTTGCTTATCTGGAAAATTCCCCCTCTCCAACCATGAAAACTTCCCCGGTGGGTCTCATTCCATTAACGAGTAAGGCTTCCTCACCTGTTTTATCAGGTGACTGATCCATGTCAGAGGGAGATTCTGGCCTTGAGTTATGTTGTTGATCATCCTTGTCTATTAGCAATTTAGAGTTTGGATGTATCCTTTGCTCACAGTTGGCTTTTGCTTGTTTCAAATAAATGGTGGAAAGAGATAAGGGACAAGGATAAGATTAGAATATGTACATCTCTTTGTTCTGCAGACACTGATTACAGTACATTCATATATTGTACAGAACTGCATTTCACTGACTTGGCCACAATTGCTTCTATTGACACAGCATTGTACAAGAGTCAAAAACATACAAACTGTTTTTTATGGCTTTGTATGTTACATGAAATAAGAAAATAAAATCTCAAACTTAACTATTTTCAGTCTGATGAGAACATTTTACACAGAATTCTCAGTGAGCATGTTAATAGCTATTGGAGAATATTATAAACAAACCTCACGTATTGTCATTCATATACCGATAATTGGAAAATATCAGGTCTTTCGTTTATCCCATCCACCACCCATTGATATGTGATTATAAAAAACGGGACGTGATCACAGTGGAGGGCAGCAACTCCATCTGACACATGATACTGGACTCAAGAAAGTTAATATGCTATCTGTAAGCTTTGAATTCAGTTAATGAGGTATTTATCCTGATATTCAACTGAACCCTGGCAAGTCTAAGTGGCTTCGCATATTGGAACCTTCTGAATCCAGGGAGTGCTGGATGTGGTTGAACTGTCCCAAACTGATCTGGTGCACAATATGGTAGTTATTCTGGACTCACAACTCTTGCTTCAAAAAGCAGGTAGCTGTTGTAGCCAGGAGGGGCTTTGCAGTTTCATGTTCGTGTACCAGTTGCCTCTATTCCTGAACCACGGGACTCTAACTTCAGTCACTCATACCCTAGACACCTCCCAAGTAGATTACTGTTAGCACACTACATGGGGCTACTCTTGAAGACCATCTAGTAGCTTCAGCTGGTACAAAATGCTATGGTTCAGGTAGTTATCTGTGCTTTTAAGAACTGTATATTTTACTCCTCTGCTTGAAAGCAGCACTGGTTGCCACGATACTTCTGGGTCCAATTCAAGGTGCCAGTTATGATTTTAATGCCCTACATGGCATGGGACCAGATTATTTGAGGGACTACTTCTCCCCAATCACATGTACCTATCCCATCAGGTCTGGCAAAAGGGAAATGCTGCAGGACCCATTGGCTTGGGAGCTTCATTTGGCAGGACCCAGAAAGACAGTTTTTTCTGCCATGGCACCCATCTCCTGAAATAACATTCCCTTGAGGTAAGATTTGCCCCATCCCTGCTGGCCTTCTGAAAGGCACTTAAAACTTGGATGTGGCATTGGGCTTGGGAATCCCATGAAAGTGTGCAGCCCCTTAAATGGCTGCAATGTGTATAGGTTTAGATGGCACTATCCTCTTTTTGTTATTGTGGTTTTTTAAAGGGCAAGGTTTAAGCATTTTAGTTGACTTGAATGGTTAATTGTTGTGATAATTGTGTATATTGCCCAGAGTCACGTGCAAGTAAGATGAGCAGCCGCATAAGTTCAACCAATCAATATGATTTTAGTGTATAATATATTATACTCCAGCATAAAAGACACCAACCACCAGAAAAAGAAAATCATGAGACAATGGAATAAAGTTTCTACCGCAAAATTTTCTACAATGAAGGCAGTCTCTCTGTCCCATAATCAACCACAGATTCCTCTATTGCTACCTCCCAATATTTTAGTATCAGAAGTGATAGAATTGTTATGATACTTAGATCTCTCTAGCATAGAATTTACTGTGTTCTACCCACCCCCTATTTAAAATTAGGATACCTTACTCACCTACCAGAGGGACCTGTTGTACTATCATTGTTTCATCCTCATATTCTGGAGCCAAAAAAGACTGCACAACTAGTAACAACATAGATGGAAAATGAACGTTAAGTTATTTGAGCTATTGCTTTAGATAAAATTTTACAAGAGGCCAAAACATAATTAGCTCAAACACAGTTCAAAATTCTTAGCTTCAAGCTTTAAAGATGGCTTTGCTAAATGCATTTTAAAGAAAAGACATAGCCAGTAACCTTAAAAGCTGGCAGCACAGCAGAGTATCAAGAAAAACAAGCATAGATGTAGAGCAATTCTCTTTTCTTGATCAGTCTGCTATACAGCCAGCATGCAAAACAGTACACCACCAGCAACTGCGAATTTGAAACACAGTTTGAAGGATAGCACTTACCTATCTCCATTCCCTTCATTGAACCAGCAAATACTCTGATTGCTTCTAAATACTTTTGCTGAAATATAGACAATTAAGAAGGACAACTATTATTTCCTAGAAAATTAGTAACATTGATTACTCCCACGTTATGCATTTCACCTAATAGAATAAAATATTTTTTACATTTTACTACACTTTTAAGCATTCAAAGTATGTCACCCATGTGATCTCATTATTATTCTTTCAACAATTCAGGAATGTTTTATGGCACATGAGGATGGGGTGCAGAGAAGGAGAAAAGATTGTCTAACTCTAAAGCAATTCATTTAATTCACTGCAGCTGAGACTCAAACCTAGGAATTCCCAATTCTTAACTATTATACTACATCAGCTCAGAACAATGAATCTTATTTTGCCTCCTAAAATACCCATATGCAAAAGCAGCCTTGGGCAGTAATTAAAATCTTTAAAAAGGAACTCTCATTACAGTTTAAGCAATAATTTTAAAAAAGAAAGTAATGTTTCTGAAAGTAAGGAATAAGTATTATGTCCCCAAACTGCATTTCTCTAGAACTTTATATAGCACAAAATGCAACCATTCTAATTCCCAGATAAAGAATATGGACATTATTCTGCAGGCTAAACTGTAATGTACTGTCTTTTATAGCTTATAGATATGAACAGTTCAGAAGCTGAACAGCAATTATAGAAATCTTAATCCAGAACAGATAGCAGCTACATTAACTATGTCTATGATGAGTGTTTTCAAGTAGAGGCTTCAGATTTTATGCGAGAGGACGATCTCTCTACTCTTAAATAAAGTATTTCATTAAAATTCTGTAGAAACTTGAAAAAATGTGAATGTCTTATGAATCCTGTCAATTTTAGAAAGTCAACTTGTGAAGCAGATGCATATTTTACCAACTCATGTTAAGATCATACCACTTATTCTGAAAAAATGTTGATGCAGGCACTGTCCTATTACATACTTAATTCTTAATCCTGTTATTCTTAAAAGATAACTGAGTAGGTAATCACTGCAAAAAGAAGAGCACTACAAAACTCACCAGCTGTGGTGGTCCAGAAAGAATGCATTTAGGAACTCTTGTTTCTTTTAAGGTAAGAATCATTCCTGGATGACAGGATAAAGAGTGTGAATGTTACAATTCTCTTCAGATAAAATTGCAGAAAACTTTTGGGGGGGGAAAGATTACTGCTACAGCAACACGGAAAGAAAAAGATTATGGTTGACAGTATTGTTTAGTGACTACAATCCTTTCAGTTCCAATTGCCATCATTAACTGAATCCCACAGTTGTTAGATGGGATTGTTCACAGTCAAGGCCAGAGGAGAAGCCAGCAGGAAGTTTCAAATCTGAGGCCTACAGGATGGTAGGTGGTTGCTGCCAGGCAGAGGAGGGAGCAAGGGAAAGCACAGAGGAGGATGCACAAAGGTGAAGGTGAGAGGGCACATGAGTGGCACAGTTGTTTGGAGAGGATCGGGAAGGATGTACAAGGTACACTGATCAGGGAAGTGTGTGCAGAGTTGCGTAAGAAGCTGGTAGAAGGTGCCTGGGCAGGAGAGATGTACCCCAGTGACTTGAAACCTACTGGCTTCCCCATTGACTTTCTGGAAGCAGCCAGGGAAGGTTGAAAATGGCGATCACATGGTCACAAGGTGCTTGGCAACTGGTTGTAAGTGCAACTGGATTGCCAATCACCTAGATCGTGATCATGTGACCTTTGGGGTGCTAGGAGAGCTGCAGTTTCAAAGAGCAGTCTAACCACCACTGGCTCAGCACCATCATAACTTTGAAAGGACACTGACGGAATGGTTGTAGGTCGAGAACTACCTATAGTTTACTGTAGTTTATATTGATAAACCGAACATGTAGTCCATATATGATATCAGTCTGTTATATTTAAACATGGTTCCCCTGGAGCTTAGATTGATTCCAACTTTACCGGCCTTCAGGAAGGTTCTATATCCCCTTTTTAATTAACAAAAGCAAAAATCACCCATTTTTAACCATTTAACTCTAATAACTCTGTAAACTGCTTAGAGGGCCATAAAGCACTGTGAACTGGTATATAAGTCTAAGTGCTATTACTACTTTCCGCAAAACGTCCATAAAGGATTTATTTTTTCCTTATAAGAATCTTCTGGTATGCATTTCTTTGTATAAAATTATCTTGATATCAAAGTACTGTTGTATACCTTGACCTCTTTGTCATCTTCCTGACAGAGAAACATTTTTCATCTTTACATATTGCTCCTGTGCATTCTGTTCATTTCTGTACCTACATCTTCTTTTTCCTATTCCATAGATTGTGCTAAAACATTGGCAGTTCTTCACTTAATGCCTTCCCTGGGTTGACCCAAAATCACTGTCTCTGAGGAGTTTCTTCCTCCTTGTTCCAGCTATGACACATCCGGGTCCATTCATTTCTCTGGTTACTGTTTTCATTATATTTTCTGGGATTTCAATTTTTTCCTCAATAGGTTTTCTGCAGCACAATTATTTGTGCTGCAGATTCTTCCAGCTTTCCCTTCCACATCTGCAAATCTTTTAGCCGAGTTTTTCTTATCAACTTAAATCACTGCAGTTGTCATTAATTTTAGAATATTCTTTCCCAATTCTTCAAACATATTTTGTAACATCCCTGATATAATCCCTTTTTGTGGTAGTTGCTGTGTTAGTAATCCTCTCCCTTCTTTTACCGCATTCCTGATAATAGCATTTTTAAATATATATATATAAATTGAAAAGGAAAAGCAGCAGGCAAAGATGTAGCACAATTTGGAATATAGAATATATTTATCTACTGAACTCACCAGACAAACCACCAACATTTGCCCAATTCATTCTAGTGAGGAAGATATTGTCTAAATGCGCCACTTTTAACCTGCAATAAAAACAAAACTTTCAATGGAATTTAGTAAAATATTTTACAAGCTTCTGTCCATCATCACATCCAATATCATCCTGAATGCCTCATTCACTGACTGAACCATTCATTAATTCATTCCATTTATAAGTCTCAGAAATAGTCCAAGCAACTTTTGGTGACACATTAAACAATAAAACAAACTGCCCAGCACAGCTTCTTTCTTCTCAAGAGTACTGACTACAATTCACAACAGCTTTATTGGGATTTAATAACAGAAGCTGTAGGTGGTACTTGCAACCATGTAACATTTCAAGGTGACATTCCTATTTTCTCTGCCATTTTGATCCCAGTTAACCACCACATATTTGAGGCCCTCCACTTTGTTGCCCCTGATTCTCTTTCCCACTACACTGCCTCTATTATTCACATCAACAAATGATTTGAAGATAGCAATAGTACTTAAGACTTATATACTGCTTCACAGTGCTTTACAGCCCTAAGCAGTTTACGAAGTCAGCATATTGCCCGCAACAATCTGGGTCCTCATTCTACCGACTTCAGAAGGATGATAGGCTGAGTCAACCTTGAGCTGGTGAAATTCAAACTGACAAATTGCAGGCAACTGACGGTCAGCAGAAGCAGCCTGCAGTTTTGCATACTAACCACTGCGCCACCTCGGCTCTTGATATTTAACACACATCAATATTTTTACTGTATTTTTGGTTCACTTACTTGTGCTCCTGCATAAGGCGCTGTATTCCTTCTCCACAATTAAAAAGATATCTGAAAGGGAAAAATAATTCGAATGATGATAACCCTATCTCTAATAGCACAAGAGCTTCTGAAACTACTAAAACAGACTTGACACAGGTTTAACAAAAATGGAAAGGGGTTGCTCTGTTTTCTAAACCCATACAAAATTATTTTGTGCCATTTTAGGAATAGCATAAATTTCTCCCTGTATTAGGGACATACTCAGGATTGTTAAATGTTGGAAAGTCTCAACCATATACCAACTTCTACTGTTCCTGAACAGAGTAAATGATTAAAAATATTAAAAGGGAAGTGTAAGATAGTTATGCTTGATTTTTCTCTGCAATATTCACCTTCTTAGAAGGACTCTGTCTAGTAATCATGGGATTATGGTTCAAACGAACAAAGACTTAATTAGAAGTGACATATTGGTGAAAAGATACTTAAAGTTGCTCTATATTTAGGGAAAAAAAGTACATTTGGTAAAGAAAAAAATAAAACACAAATCTCTTATCTTGAATTCTCTTCAAAACATATTGCAGAAAAAAAGCAAGCACTAGCACTTTTGTTAAAGTTGGCCGATTCTGGAAGCAGATGAAGAGGAGAATGAACAAGGAAGAATAATTAGGAGCTGCTCCTTCCCGTTCTCCTCTTTACTAGCTCAGGAACCAAAGCAAGGAATACTGCCTAAAGAGAAAACATCTGTGTATGACTTCTTGGGGTATTTTCTTCCGTCTTTAAGCAGCACAGATATAAACCTAGTTATCAAAAAAGCAACCATTTCACCTTCTCTGAATAAACAGTGAGAACTGGAGCAAACTAGTCCAGTCACCACATCATTCAAGGAAGGATGAGCAAGCACTTATGTTTATCCTTCCAAAAAATCAGCCAAAAAATCTTTGGGTGGCTGCAATCTAATCCTCCAACCACATTATCCAAGCTTTTATGCCTAAGAGAGGAACAGAATCCACAGTACCTTACTTTCTAGTTCAGGAACATTAGCATTATATCAAACTGGCTCTATCATGAACAAAAAAATAAGAACAAGTTAAGAGGAAACCCAACAGCTTCTATAACAGCTTTAATTCTCTTTCACTAGGAAATATCCTAAGTGTCTGAGTGTTAGCATTGCTTAGAAAGAGTGCTAAGTAAGATGTCTTTTCTCTATGTACAGTATTACACAATAACTCCCTTTTGGGGAGCCTTTCTAAGAAAAAAAAGGAAAATATGATTAGTCTCTACTAATTGAGGGTATCTTTTTCCCAACAAGCTGCTTTTCCTTCAACATAAAGCAGGAGACCTTGAGTTTAAGTCCCTGTTAGCCATGAAAGCCAACTGGGTGACCTTGTGCCACTCATTCCCTCAGTCCAACTCATCTCACAGGGTTGTTGTTGTGGGGAAAATAGGTGTGTTAGATATGTTTGCAACCTTGAGTTTTTTGCAAAAACAATAAAGGTGGTATACAAATAAATACATAAAATAATATGGCATTATAAAGTTTTTCAAAGAGATATTTAATGTCAACTGTGAGTTTTCTCCCATCATTTAAATGATACTAGTCTCACACACATACATAAGTATACACTTCCTAGCAAGAAGATAATTAGTTCTTCAGATTCTTATACCATCATTAACAGAATGGAGGCCGATGCATTATAGGTAGTCCTCAACTTACAACCACAATTGTGCCCAAAATTTCTGTTGTTAATGGAGACATTTGTTAAATGCGTTTTGCCTCATTTTGCAACCTTTCTTGCCACAGTTAAGTTAGTAACCCAGCTGTTAAGACACAGATTCAAAAAGATATGCTTCCTATCCTAAATCTGAATCTGGTTATTCCTATGGACTTTGCTTGTCAGGTCACAGAAAGTGATCACATGAGTCTTGGACACTGCAATGGTCATGGATATGAATGAGCCACTTCCCAAGCATCTGGATTTTGATCATATTATCGTGGGGATGTTGCAAAGGTCGCAACTCCGAGAAACGGTCAAAGTCACTTTTTTCAATGCCGTTTTAACTTTGAACGGTCCCTAAACGAACTGTTGTATCTCGAGGACGATCTGTGATACAGTGAAAAGCGAGGAGGAAATTTCGAGTCCTGCGACGCCTCTTGCACCTGTCCGTCCCACGGGAACCGGGAAGGAAGGGCAAGCATCGGGCCCAACTCACCGGTTGTACTCGGAGAAGACGTAGACCGCCGCTCCCATGTCCCGCGATCCTCCTGCCACCACCTGCACGTAAACGGTGTTGGGGCCCTTGCGGTCGATAGCCCCGTGGCGTTTCTCCCGCGTGCGAAGGTGCCGCAGTGGGTCCTGCGGGGGACGCTGAAGACGGGCTCCCCCTCCAGACATGGCTCTGGCCGCCACCCCCAGCAGATGCTTCCACATGGAGCCGAGAAGGGCGCCGCATCCAGACCGGGCACCTGCACGCGCTTGCGCGCCAACCTCCCCACGTGACCAAGGCCGGGACCAATCCTACTCTAGATCGAAGCGCTCTCCTCCTGCCGCCCCAATCCCCGGACGCCAATCACAGGACAGAAACTGATCATAGAGACAGAGGAGCGGAGGTGAGCTTTCCGGTTTCATTTCTACGTTTCCCGCGTGTGTTTGTGTGCGACCATAGAGACGGTAAAGCATTTCAGAGGGGTGGGTCGTTTTGGTGCGTCTCTTTAGAAAATGCGCAGCGTCGGAATGGAAACTGGGTGACACCTCGCTTGCAAAACCAATTTACTAAACTAGGGAGAAGAAAACTGATTTGTCCTCGACTTTAATCAGTTGTTGCTTTCCAGCCCAAGCAGTTCTTCAAAGTGACATCCCTCCGCCGTCTAAAATCGTAAAATTGTTTATCCATCATCTTTTGTAAACACAGTGGAAACCGTAGCGCCTAGTCGTTCGCCCTCCGAAGAAACGGAGAATAAGAACGGGCCATTAGAGCTTCTATTTCCAAGCGAAACCATGGAAAGAAGTATACCGAATAATGTATGCCAGTAGAATGGATTGCACAGGCTGAGAAAAGGAAATTCACCCATATCTTTTGCAGCAGAAGAGCCATTTAGCATCTTAAAGACTCAGTTGGTCGTAACTAAACCTTGGATGTGTAGGAAGTTTGCACCCACCCCTCCCCTAGAAAAATGAAATATTCTAGGAAATATTTAAAAAGCAGAATATTATATTTCCATGGATGAGAAAAGGAG
>JANHFR010003019.1:58230-71096 GCA_032468015.1 Mimophis mahfalensis | reverse complement strand
GGCTGGGGAATTCTGAGAGTTGAAGCCCACACATCTTCAAACTGCCAAGGTTGAGAAACACTGTTCTAGGAGGATTGATCCAGACTTAGTCACATAAGGAGCTGGATTCTTTTGTGTATAGCAATAGCACTTAGACTTATATACTGCTTCAGTGCTTTACAGCCTTCTCTAAGCGGTTTATGGAATGAGCATATTGTCCCCAATAATCTGGGTTCTCATTTTACCAACCTCGGAAGGATGGAAGGAAGCTGAGACAACCTTTAGCTGGTGAGACTCAAACTGCCAAACTGCTGGCAGCTCTTACCCAGTGTAGTATCTTTTCTCATGACATTCTTGTAGCCCAACATTTTTAAATACACTTTCAAATCATAACATGGGGTAGCCCCCAACAGTCACAATTCAGCCCAAAATTACTGTTGCTAAGCTAAACTTGTTAAATGAGTTTTGCCTCATTTTATGACCTCTCTTGCCATAGTTAAGCAAATCACTGTTAATAACACAATAGTTAAGTGAATCTGGTTTCCCCATCGATTTTGTTATCAGAAGGTCGCAAAAGTTGAACACATGACACTGCAACCTGGTACACTGCAATCATCATAAATGCATGCCAGATCACATGACCATGGGGGTGTTGCAATGGTTACAAGTGTGAAAAACTGTCATAAGTCACTTTTACAGTGCTGTTGTAACTTTAAACAGTCACTAAATGAATCATTGTAAGTAGAGGACTCCTTGTATTATAAAGACAGTCTATCTGTAGAGGCAGATACTACGGTAGGAAAATTAACTTCCGGACCATTGTTCAAAAATATCTTTCAATATGTCCAATGTTAAAATATTTTGCTTCATTTTGTAATTAAGTGCTCTCCTTTAATTATAACTTAAATCCCCTTTACTGTACATTTTTAAAAGTCTTATCTTACTATTTTATAAGAATTTTTTTAAAAAATCTTTTAATGGGAACGTCTTCAGAATTCTTTCAAAATCTAATTTCAATGTTAGCTGGACTTTTTAGTGACATTTGTCACTTTCTATAATCAAACTTTTAAATCACCTTTTGTTGTTTATTCTGAAAAAAAAATCTTTTAAGTCCTTAAATTTGTACTTAAAACTTCTTTCACTAAGAATTAAAGGAAACTCATCCAGTGTAACACTTGCCAAACCAAAGGTTCCTAAATAGCTGAAAAGCAGTTAATAAACAACTTCTGAAACGGATTAGAAAAGGAAATATGTGGACTTAGTGTAGTTTCAAAGGTACCAAGCACACGTTGAACACACTATTTCCTCATCACTCACAGCTGTAAATCTGCCAGTGACCACTATCTTAGCAGTCCCCTCTTAAGACATTTACAAGACTGTAATTACAAATATTAGATAAAAAGGTTGAAAAGAACTGGAGAGATAAGCCCAGCTTTTTAATGCCTACAACATGCAAGTGCGGTGCAATTTGAATTATTCTGGGCTGTGTAATGTTTGTCCAAATAATTTAATAAAATGGATCATGATGAGTTTATAATGCCAAACAGAAAAAATAAAAATAAAAAGTGGAACACTCAGGAATATGTTTTATTTGAACAATTACAAAGAATGACAAATAGCAACTTCTTCTTCAAACTCAGAAAACTAGTGGTATTGTTATGCAGAATGAGAAAGCAGGGAAACACAGAGACGATTGGAATTTTTAAAACTTAGTGTAATACTTTTTCCATAATGTAAAGCCAAATACAGTAATGTTAATTCAAAGCCAAACATTCCAAGGGTCTATATGAGCATACATTTGTTAATCATGCCTCTCTACCTAGCTAGCAATTTAGAATGGACAGCCACCCATATTCTCTAATGGTTTGCCATAGACATATATATTCTGCAGTACATTATATACAATCTTTTGGTTTGATTTCTAAAAATAATGTATTTTCGTTTTCATGTATCCCTTCACCCAGAACCACATATTATTTTGTTTTCAAATGTTTAAGGACTTCTGGATCTATTTACTACTCTCTAGAAAACACTTCATCAGCACTTTACAATTGTTGTAAATCATGTTGGGTATTTCCAGTATACTTTGTCCAATATTAGGTATACTGATTCAGCATTCTTGCTGCTGCATACTAGAAACAAGACGTAGCAGATTCACACAAATGCACAAACTAGGGAATTAGTAATGCAGTAATAAAACTTTTCCTTCTCTTTCTAATCTCCCCTGTTAAAAAATCCATGCAGAAGAAACTGATGGCTGATGCACATAATTATACCTAAAATTCTTTCATTATCTGTCCAGGAAAGTAAGCCCTTGCCTGACTAAGGTAGAAGCAACATAAATACTTTAACTAAAAGATTCAATAGAATTAATATACTATCACAATCTGGATTAGAATTATTATTTTTCAACTTTGGTTAGATTTTATACTGTTAAGTAACAGACCAAAAAAAAAATTCCTAGCAGGAAAATTTTACATCTGATGGGGGGATGGGAGGATGGGAAATAACCATATATTTTAGCTCAGCAATAGTGAATCAAAAACACCCTCTGGAATATTGTGAGCCTAATTAATTGGTTGCAAGATACTACAGGCAACCGAAGTATTAAAATGGAAAAAAATATGTGTGGAAGGGGAGGGTCAATCAGGTGTTGATTCCTTCCTCATAATCTAAGGTCTAAACCTATCATAATAATTTTAACTAGTATTTAGTGTTTAGCATTTTATCAGCACAAAGATTGCTTCATTTTTATCAATACTCAAAGTAGTTCAGAACAAGCTGCAAAAATCACTGGCAGCCTATTTTAACCTCATCCTTGCATACAATCCCAACATTTATCAGCCAGCAGCAATGGCTGGCTAGAGTTTTATGGGACTAGAGTCCCAGCTCAGTTGACTGGCTTCAAAGAGAAATGATTCCAACCAACCAAGCACAATAAAATAACTGTGGAATAGATACAACCGCCTATAAACTAACTTAATTCGTGAATATACCTTGTACACACAAGATTAAGTCAAGTTTTTTTGGCAGTTAGGAACATACACCAGCTGGAGCCTTATAGAAGGAAAACAACCCAGATCATCATGCAAATTGTAGTGTGCTTGGAAGTTTCAGGCAGAGTCCTGAATTTTGACAACCAGAACCATGCTAACAACACTCATGGCAAAAACAACAAAAGTCACCTAGGCAACATCCTATGTATTCCAATTTTAGCTTAGAACATGCTTCTAATGTAAAGGTAACTATAAGGAGAATACTGAAATATAAGTAATATTATAAACACTGAGAGTAATCTTAGTTTCATAGTAAGTAAGAAAATTCCCAATATATTCATATGTATTGTACTATGAAAAAAGATCACTAAGACCTCCAATTGTATCTTTATTATTGTTGTTGGTTTTGTTCCCCTTCCACTAGCTGGCAAAGCATGTATCTAAACTATTGTTTCTCTACTGCAACCTGCTAAATAAATTCAATGGTGTCATCTCAAAAGCAAAAAGGCTTTCATGCAAATTTTGGATTATTCCCACACACCCACTCAGCTCTTTAATAAACTGTAGTTACAGGATACCAAGCTTGGGACATAGTGGGATTGATCTTCAGTTATGGGAAGGGGATAATAATTTAAATTATAACGAGTGGGATATAGTAATTAAGATGTTGGAGTGGAATGAGGAAATTTACCCATGGATACTCACTGGGTGACTCCCAGGTGATCATTATTTTTCTCCCTCTGTCTCTCCCCTGGGTAAAAATTGGAAGCAGAGCTACGTGTACCACCTGGGGCTCCTGGATGAAAGACTAGGTATAACTCTTAATAAATTATCATAGATCATTGCAGCTGAAAACCCATGTCTTTTTCCAAACAGAATTCATAAAATTTCACCATAAATCATTTCACCAGATTTTTCATGATATTTATAGATGACCCTCTGTAGCCTCCACCAAAGTGATTCCAATGGTTCATGTAGTGAAACAGTTGGTAAAGTTTGAGCCGTTTATCAAAGCCTGGTGCTTTGGGGATTTTACCATGGTAAGCAGAATAAAATGAACCACTGAAACCACCAAACATCCCAGCAATTGCCAACTCATACTCAGAGTGACCATAGAAAGAGGCAGGGTCAAAGATAATAGGCCCAGAACCATCTTCAGCTACATTTCCTCCCCACAGATCCCCATGTAAGAGAGCAGGAATTATTTTCAGATCACCAAACAAACTGGGTATCTTCACCTAGAAAAAGAAAGAGAAGCAAACAATAAGCTTGACTGGAGAAATCATCTGTTATCTACTGATAAGTAGTCATTTAACTGTACAGTGCCTTTAAGCAGAGGGGAGGGCTCTAGGCACACTAATTACAGTACTCCTAGCTGTACCATTAAAAAAGCACATTAGTTTTACTGCTTTTATTGAATTTTATTTGACGAGAAAAACAATGGATATAGCATTAAGAACAGATAAGATGGTTTAAAATTCAAAGGTGAACTGACCTTAAAACCTGGTAAATAAGACAGAGAATTGCACACCAAAGTCCTGCTCCAGTATCACTAAGTATAAATAGACTTGGATTGCATGCATTCACATAGCATGTTGTGATCTTT
Organism: Mimophis mahfalensis; assembly: GCA_032468015.1. Classification (NCBI taxonomy): domain Eukaryota; kingdom Metazoa; phylum Chordata; class Lepidosauria; order Squamata; genus Mimophis; species Mimophis mahfalensis. Next base: position 66,515 of record JANHFR010003019.1, on the reverse strand, counting down.
TATCCAGGGTTTGTTCAATTTCATTCATTCATACAATCATGATTTGCAACCCAGACTAGGTAAGTTCACAAAACATGCTAAGATCCAAAAAGGCAACCTGAGTTTCTGACATTACATGGGGGCAACTCTTGTCGGTGTGTCACTTAAAATGGCAGAAGAACTTGTATTTTTAAATTTAATATATATAAAAGACTTAATATTCAAGCTACAGCAAGAACACAGCAGGACCAAAATTTTCTTTCATATTCATGTAACATTAATAATGCAGTAGCAGTTGTTCATTGGTGTACTACAAAATTCTTTGTGTGTGTGTGTGTGCATGTATGTCATGTGTGTGTGTGTACATACTATACATACATATAATTTTAAATTGAAATAGATATATATGAATTATTTATCCACTGGCTGTAATAAAAACAGTATTACTACACTGAAAAAAGGCATAATTTCAAGGATATAAATGGAATATGGTAATTAATGGAATAAGCAAGCAATAAGCAAGTACTTTATAAAACATTATTATTTATTATACAGTATTATTTAAGTACCACTCTATCAGCCTGACTAGTTTGGTGCTTAAATTATTATTTATATTCTGCTATTGTAAAAGCAAACAAAATTAATAATCTCAGACTGGTGTTTCAAAAAACAAGAAGTTAGAAAACAGCATTATGTGGATTCATAGAAAGTGAAAAATATTAATTACAAAAAAAGGGCTACTAAGAAAGAAATCTTAAGCTGCAAACCAAAATCTGCTTACAGTATCTTTAAATAAGTCACACAGAAGTTACTCTTAACTAGATTCTACAGAATGTTTTATGAATGTGTGGCCCAGCAATAAAAAGCTTTGTAAGAACCCACAAGTGGCATCTATACCAGTTTGACCCAATGAAATGGTTCATACTAGATTTGAGAGATTAAATCTTAAAAAGAAAATGGTTTTCATGTTTTACTTCTTGTAAATTTAAGATAACTGATAGAAAGTACTGCAAGGTAAAAGAGCTCTCATTAACCAGTTTGAGCAGTATGGAAATTATATTGCTGTGAAAATATGATGCCCTTTTGAATTTCCACAAAGATCACTACCTGGAGTTGAGCCCAAAGCTCTCTTGCTTCTCTGTCTCCTGAATTCTTCTCAATCAAATCCATTTGGGGCTGAATTCGTTGCCTAGCAAAGAAATTTACCCAGTCTTGTTGCCAGTCATTAACCTGCAAATGAAGTTTTTTTGTTATCATTTGCCCATCAAATGAACATACTAATCATTTCCATTACATTGTCTATTTTAATCACATTTTTGCAAGGTTTACACATTTGTAGCATTTATAATACAAATCAATGAACATGAATCTACGTATCTCCCCAATTTGAATGTGTTTTGGGGAACAGAGTCCAAGAAGAAATCAGATTAAATATTTTGCTCATTTCTTCTCCTACATACCACCCCTGAAATTCCTAATATTTTAAATAATCATTTCCTAAGATTTTGGGTTGTTGCCATTGAGCTGCATTGTTAAGTAACATCTTAAGTAGCATCTAAAACTAGGCTGATTTCAAGAAGATGATCAGGTCTGTACCAAAACACTGTTTCAGAGAAAATCCTGGCACAGTAGCATCACATTTAAATCACATTTTGGACTGTACTCAGATTGTTGGGGGCGATATGCTGACTCTGTAACCCGCTTAGAGAGAGCTGTAAAGCACTATGAAGCAGTATATAAGTCTAAGTGCTATTGTATTAATTAGCCATTGCTACCATCATCCCCTTAGTTGTAAAGTGCATCTATTTTTCAGGGAAGCAACAGCAATGACATCTGCCATTCTGCTACCACAAAATGGGGATCAAACAATATATTGATGATACTACTACTGTATTGGACTCTTTATACCAAATCGTACTTCCCTAAATTATCTCTTGAATCATTCATTCACACAAAATATGCACTGCTTCAAAATGGTCAGGGCACAGTAGCCTACCTGTAGTGCATCTTTTAAAAAAATCTACAATTCATTTTTGTACTCACATAGCAGCCACCCATGTTGAGAAGTCAAGTTGGAAGAAGTGTGGCTGAATGCTCAGTACCACTCCAACTCAAATACATTTTCCTAGCATCACAAAACTACCATGTGCACCTAAGAAAAGATAGCTTCTTTACTGTCACACTTACAGGTATGCTGTGCACACCCATACCAATCAGAAACACTTTTTCTTGCTTGGAATCAAAATGCCACACATCCCTAAATTGTGCATATATTAATTATATATAATATATTAATTATATATTAATTCTATGTGGCACAAATAGGCTCACCAGTGTAAATGAGGGTGTGAACACTGCTCCTCTCTGCAACTCTTCGAGCCAAATATTCCCTTTTCACATCTATACAGTAGCTGTAGAACAGTGTTTCTCAACCTTGGCAGTTTGAAGATGTGTGGACTTCAACTCCCAGAAGTTCCCAGCCAGCACCAATCTTCAAACTGCCAAGGTTGAAAAACACTGCTGTCGAAGTAGTCACACAATCCTTGGAAAAGGCAAGGCTGCTTTAAGCGTTTGCAAACTAGTATGTACGTATGAAGAGTAACACAACAAGTTTTTGCAAAGCAAAAAAACAATAAAAGCCTACCTGTGGAAGATAACCACAACAAGTGACAGAATGAAACCCAAACTCTTCCACAAACTGCATATCCATCTGACTTTTACCTTGAATGGAAAAGAAGATATAGTTTACTACTGCAACAGATAAGTACCCTAAACACTAGATTATTTTGCTCTTCTAAGTGAATCTAAATCTTCTAAAATGGATACAGAAATAACTGAGATTACGTATGTGAGTTCAAGCGACATATTTTCGTATCTCATTTAAATATTGCTCTTCAATTTCTAACATTCATTTTGACAACAAAACAAGATATCCAATATTGAGGAATACATTTAAAAGAAGGTCCTTATGAAAATCATATTGACAAAGAACAACCTTGTTACTATTGACCATCGTTCTATTCAAGTAAAAGGAATTTTCTAGGGCTCTACAACCAGGTTTTGTAGGAGGTAAAGCAAAGCTTTTAGAAGCATTAACAATTCAACGTACAATAAATTTCTGGGATTTAGAAATTCTCAAAACAGCTAAACTGTTTACCAATAGTGTTTGCATCTTTCTTCAACTTTTCCCCAAGCTTTTGATTATGAAGATGAAGATCAGCCAGCTGAATCCCAAGTTTTTCTGCATGTCTAAAAAATGAAAACACATGATTCTTATCAGCAAGTGCCAAATTAACAATCTGAACAAGATTTTGGTTTTGGTTGAAATGACACTGGGTATTGTTAATACACACACACACACACACACACACACACACACACACACCCTGGAGATGTTCCCTAGTGTGATAATGAAACATTCAAAAACCAATCCACAAGCCTGGAGAACAAACCTTCACCCTCATCCTACACCTGAGCTACAGATATTTGCTACTATTGCAATATCCTGGTACTTGTTGGACGTTACACTAAGGATAAGTATCTTAATATTACTGTAGCGTTGCTTCAAACTTTTATTATAGTACTGTTAGTAGTTTTCAATACTTTTAACAAAATGTGTTATATTTTCATATTTAATAACAGGGCAGTCAAATCAGTAATTTATTTATGAATTGAATTTATATTACCGCCTATTCACCTATGGTGACTCAGGGTGGCTTACAGAGTACAAAACGCATTGAAAACAAGTAATCAGTGACTCACTGCAGCCACACCTTCCTGCCCCTTATTTATTCTACAATCTAGTGTGAAAACCTCCTGAGAATCTAGAATATGTCTAATATTTGGTTATTTTTCAGTTAATTACTGAACTGAGACTGTATACAGTACTCTCAAGTTTAACTTAGCCTTGGTTTAATCGATTAACCCAATTTTGTTTGTTCCCACAATGAACTGTAAATTTACTGTCTCAAGGAAAGCTAAATTGTAGCAGCCTAACCCAGTGTTGGTGAACCTTTTTGGCACTGAGTGCCGAAATGGGAACATGCACACAGGGGGGGAGCACCAGAAACCGGAAGAGGAGCTTCCCGGCATGCATGCACGTGCCGAGAAGCTGAGCTTCCGAGTTCCAGTGGGTACATGCGCACTGGCCATCTGATCTTCTGGTTTCTGGTGCGCATGCGCAGGCAAAGACCAACTGGCTAGCACACACCAGAACCTGGAAGAGCAACAGGTAACAGCTTACATGCCCAAAGAGATGGCTCTGTGTGCCACTTCTGGCACGCATGCCATAGGTTTGCCATCATGGGCCTAACATGTGACTCATGGAGTCATATAAGCAGTGTCTAAAGCTGGTTTAGTACTATCTTGTTTTTAAAATATCATACATTTTGTTCTCTTTACCTATTGAGACTTCTCATGTCCAAATGTTCCATCACAAATAAAGTACCGCCTTCTGGCAAATCAATAACTTTGATAGGTTTAGGAACTTTCACAGTCTGTGTTTGCAGAATAGCAGTTAAACTTGCCATTTCTCCATCAAACATTCTTCTGGCCTATCAAATACAATAAGAAAAGGCTATTAAAATATTTCTCCTATATTGAATTTAGCCCTTTCCAATAGTCTACATTTTTTAAAAAAGTAACAGTAATTTCCTCACAAATTATTTATTCTATTCAGAACAAATATAAAAGCCATATTGTACAGTTTGCATTTCTTCTTAACCCTGCTGCCAGATTACACTAAAGAATGGAGGGAGTTTTAAAACCGAATATTTATTAGACAAGACATTTCTAATAAAGAATAATATTTGTAGACCAGGGTTGACATGAGGGGTGCTTGGTGTTCTCTGAGCTTTCTTGCTTTCTTGCAGATGTTTCATTACCCAAACTATGTAACATCATCAGTGCTAGTCAAACACTGGTGATGTTAGTAGCACTGATGATGTTACCTAGTTTGGGTATTGAAAGGTCTGCAAGAAAACAAGCAAGCTCAGAAAGCACAAGAACCCCTCATGAGACATTTCTGTATAACACAGAAGAAGACAACTTTGTGGAAACATAACCACTTAACATAGGCAGCTTTTAACAAAACAAGAATATTCCACCATTATTTGTGAGTCATTACAATATACCACATCAAAGTAACATTTCTACCTATTTTATACAAGTACATTTAGTTACTACAGTAAAATATTATATCCTTGTTCAGTGTCTGAGACTTCAAGTTGAAAAAATAATCCAAAAGCTACAAAAGAGTAGACAATCCTTTTTTAAAAAGATGACATTTACTAATGATGATCCTGCAGGTTTTAGACATGCTCTCCTTCCTATCTTCAAAGCTGAAATTTCTCATACGGTTACTTCATACATGCAACCAGACCTTCTATTTTTTGCTAAATTATTTCATTTTACATGCTAATTCACAAGTATAGGAACTTCATTAAATTATTCCCCTATGAATCTTTTTTATTAAATGCTATCACGATCAGATTTTACTCAATAGACGATACACAGTAGGAAAACCTACTGTATTCCCAATTCCTCAGGACTCTGATACAAGAATGTGTTCTGCTCACATTCTATTCCTTTTCCTATAAGCCAAAAGAAAGATTATTTTAAATGTAAGAGGATCCCTTACAAAAGCAAGAGTGGACAAAATAAACACAGACAAAAGTTGGATAGTGCCTTGGAAATCTTGGGAAGTTAACTCGACAAAAAAATACAGCTAGAGATTTCTCTCAATCTTATTAATATGTGCAAGAATTATACTTGTATATCTGTGTGTGTATGTGCATGAATGCATATATACATACATCAATGTCTAATGCTAGAAAGAACTAGTTTGGTATATGATTAAGGTACCAAACTAGAAACCAGGAGACTGTGATTTCTAGTCCTGCCTTAGGCACAAAACCAACTGACCTCAGAAGGAAGACAATAGCAAAGTATAGAGTATTTGAATTGTTTGAGCAGGAAAACCTAGCCAGCCCATTGGCTGGGCTAGAGGGTATATAAACTGCATAGTTTTTCCAGCCGTTGCTGGTTGTTCCTACCATGAATTAAAGAGCTGTTGTGTTTGACTACACCTGGCTTCCTGAGTCCTCATTCCCATGCCTGATCTTCGGATCTAGCACTGGCGACGAGGATGGGATATTGACGCACGAGCCAACTCAATCCAGCGAACCCGGAGTGCACGAGCCACGCCATGGCTATCTATTCCGCTCCCCCCTCCGTTCCAGCCAAAAACCGAAAAGTGGGAGGACTACATGAACCGCTTCGAGTGTTCCCTCCAAATTAAGCGGCATCTCCGCCACCAAATTAAGCAGCATCTCCAACAACAGGAAAAAGATGTTTTTCCTGACTCACTGCGGCAGCACACTATACGATGTCGCCAAGGATTTGGTAGCCCCGACTTCAATCATGTCCGTCTCCTGGATGACTCTCCAGACGGCGCTGAAGAGACATTACTCTCCGACCCCCTCCAAATACGTCCACAGTGACCGTTTCCAAAAGGAGGGTGAGTTGGTCAATGACTTTGTCGCTGCATTGCGAGCGGCTGCCATCCCGGCAGAATTTGGGAATTGCCTCGATGAATGCCTCATCGAGCAGGTAATTCGGGGGGTCACCGATATGCGACTCCGGAGGCGCCTCCTAGCCCGCCAAGAGCTGACCCTATCGATTGTCCTAGACGAGGCAAGGGCACACGAGTCATCCTCGACCGCCGCGACCGCCCTCCAGAGACCCCGGGCGACACCGACGGTGACCAAACCAGCCTCCGTGCGCTACGAGGAGGCCATCCCCGACGAGGAAGACGCATTCGGGGAGGAGGTGTGCATGACTAAGAGAGAAATACCCAGAGAGAAATAGCCGCTGCTGCACCAGCTGCGGCGGGCCCCACCAAAGGTCGCATTGCAGGTTCAGGGACGCAATATGCCGCCATTGCAATAAGCGGGGGCATATTGCACAAGCCTGCCGAACAAAATCCCCAGTGAGCCGAGCGGAAAACCCAGATAGAAATTTCCCGCCAAACAAAATGGCAGCCGACAAAAGAGCAAATCAGAGGCGCCATTTTAATGGCGGCACGAAGTTTGAAAAAATGGAAGCGCACACAATCGACCATGGCCGCACAGAGAAGGGGGAGAAGATCTTCACCACAGTCAAGATTGATGGACGAGACTGCGGTATGGAGATCGACTCCGGCTCCCCCATCTCCATACTCTAATGGGACTGGATGAAGCAAGCCTTCCCCGAGCTGCATCCACAAGACCTCGAGCCGCAATGAATCCGCATAAGGGATTGCCAAGGCAAGTCCCTTCCCGTCACAGGCAGGAGACAAGTCCTCATCCGCTACAGCCAGGCAGCAGCAACCCTACCACTAACCATCGTGCACGGCCAATTCCCCAGCCTCTTGGGGATGAACTGGTTCCCTTTCCTTGGGTTGAGCATTGCCGGCGTGCACAGCACCTCCAGAGGCTCAATCGACACAGCCACTATGCGAGATGACCTGCTAACCGAGTTCCAGGACGTCTTCGAAGCCGGACTGGGCAGGTACGTGGAGACCCCTATCTCATTCGCGCTCAACCCCAGCGTTTCCCCAATCCGCCTCAAGGCCCGGAGGGTCCCGCTAGCCCTCAAACCCAGGGTGGAAAAAGAACTGGATAAACTGGTGGCTCAAGGGATCCTCGTTCCCATTGAACACGCCAAATGGGAGACCCCCCATAGTGACACCAGTGAAACCGGATGGCTCCGTGTGCATTTGTGCGGATTACAAATGCACGATTAACAAGGCCTTACAGCCGAGCGCCTATCTGGTTCCTGTGATCGACCATCTACTACACTCCCTGGGGCCAGGAAAATTTTTTGCAAAATTAGACCTGGCCCAAGCCTACCAGCAACTGTCTGTAGATGAGGCCATAGCAGAGGCACAAACCATAGTGACCCACCGAGGGGCCTTCAAATGCACCCGCCTACAATTCGGGGTCAGCATAGCACCAGGACTGTTCCAGAGTGCCATGGAAAGGCTTCTCCCTGGGGTGGTGCCACACTTCAATGACGTCCTCGTCATCGCCGAAGACCCCAGGCAACTCAAAGACCGCGTAGCCGCTGTCCTGGCCAAATTCAGGGCAGCCGGCCTTAAAGTAAAAAAGGAAAAATGGCTGTTGGGAGTCCCCTCGGTAGAATTTTTGGGATACCGGATTGACCAGAAGGGAATCCACCCCACTGAGAGCAATTAAGGACGCCCCAGCCCCAAAAAACAAACAGGAGCTGCAAGCCTTCCTTGGACTTTTAAACTTTTATGCAGCCTT